>JAJJKW010001622.1:0-52626 GCA_023805745.1 Isotricha sp. YL-2021b | reverse complement strand
TCTGTTATTATATTTATTAAAAATGTCAAAGATTTTAAATGGTCTCCAAAAGAAAATATATTAATTATTGTTACAGAAAATGAAAAATGTTATGTATTCTCTTTATTGAAGATTTATTTAGTTAAATTAATTAGTGATTCTTAAGAAAGTTTTCTTTGTCTTTCAAGTTTATTTACTTGTTTAGAAGATCCTGAATTACAAAAAAAAATTGAATTGATATTCCATTAATAGAAATTATAAGCAAAGGCTTATTTACAAATATTCAACAATATGAATATATGGATTTTAATTTATATAATTTAAATTATTATGATATAGCATGTACTGTTATTATTAATTCTTATTTTAATACAATGAAAATTAATAAAAATTTAATAAAAGATTTAAATGATTTTTATAATAATTTAAATCAAAAATTATTCTATGTTTTATCATGATTATTCAATGGGAATTTTTTTAAAAAATAATTTATATAATGTTAATTATATTTCTCTTATTTCTGGTAATTTTTATCAAAATGATATTGATTATTCTGAATATATGAGTGTTTATGTAGAAAAATATTCTGGTTATTATGCTAATTTTTTCAATTGATTTAAATCTATTTTAGGAAATAATTTAAATTTAATAAAAAAAAATTTTTAATCTTCCAATTAATATGAATGATTTTTATTTATTTATCCTTCTTTAGTTGTGTATACTATTTTCTATGAATATTTTAATATATTAGTGATTCTAGAAGTGCTTTTTTTTACTTTAGTATATATTACTTTTTTATTTTTTTTCTGGTGTAACTTTTAAAAGAAGCTTTTCAATTTTGAAATTAATTAATTTTTTTTTTATTTTTTTTTGAAGTTTTTTACTTTTTACTTTAATTTGCTCAATTGTTGCTATGAATAATATGGAAAAAAATAAAAAAAATGATAAATATAAATTTAATAAAATAGCTAAAATAATAACAATTAAATATTTTTAATAAAAATTTATAAAAGTATCATAATTTTTCATTGTCGCGATTCAAATTTTTCTTTCGGCAATTATTTATTCTGGTTTTGGATTAAAAGGCGCGATGTCACATTTCGAATTTTACCGTCATTCGTGTCTTAAAGATGTTAAAGATGAACATCCACCGAACATATAATCCATATCAGTAACATTATTAGTATTAAAATTAAATAAATTTAAAGAAGTTAAAGATGAACAATCACTGAACATGTAACGCATAGAAGTAACACTATTAGTATTAAAATTAGATAAATTTAAAGAAGTTAAAGAAGAACAACCAAAGAAGATAAAATTAGTATCTTTTAATTGATTATTCACAATAATTTTAATTATATTTTTTCCTTCTTTTTCAAAACTATATTTAAAACAAAAATCAATTTTTTTCTCATTTAAATATATTTCATAGTTTTCTTTTATTTCTTTTTCGTTTTCATTTCCTTCCATCCAATATTCATTGTTTTTTTTAACTTCTTCATAACAATTTAATATTTGTATGCTATCTTTTCTCTTTATATAATATTCACAAATAATTTCATTCATATTTTTATTTTTCACTTTTATTTTTTTTTTTAAAAATTTAATTATTTTCTTTTTTAATTAAATAATTTAAATTTATTATTCATATTTGACTTATTTTTTTATATTTTTATTTTATTATAATAATCTTCAATATTTTGTCTAATTTTATTTACTCTATTTAATTAGTAATAAATATCTTTCAATGATTCTTCTTTTTTTTTTATTTAATTTTCATTAAATCTTATTTCATTAAGAGGATTAATTTAGAAAAATGAATGTTCTTTTAAATAATTTTCACTAATAATATTTTTAAAATTTTTGCAATAATATTAAATATGAATATATTTTTTTTATGAAAATAAAAATTTAAATGAATTTATAATAAAATTTTTATAATATATTTATTTATTCCTAATAAACAATAATTATGTCATTTTATTCTCATTTTTTTAACTAATATAATAAGGAAGAAAAACATAAAAAGGTTATTTGGAATCAGTAAATTAAAAAAAAGTTTTACAAAATATGTTTAAGCTTATTTTTAATAAAAATAAAAAGTTATTTTTATTTAAATTTCATAGTGATATATATATTTTTATTTGGAATAATATAAAAGAAAGTGTTGTTCATATAGTTTGTATAAATTTTAAAAATTATGTACATGAATAGGAGCTTAGTTTATGGCAATTAAATTTATAGAATTAATTTTTTAAATTTTTATTAATCTAATTTTATTAAAAATGAAAGTTCAATTATTTTAATTATCTTTTACTTTTTGAATATTATTTTCTCTAAATAATTAAAATTTTTTATATGTTAAATCTGTTTTTTCTTTTTTATTTCTATGTATTATTTATTTCTCAAAATTTATATTATTTTTATTTAAAAAACTTTTTTTAACAACTTAAATTTTTATGAGCATGTAGTGTTAAAAGCTTATGAAATATTTTTTTTCTTTCAAAATTTTTTAAAAGTATGACAAATAAACAAATTTCTCTTTCTTTTAAAAAGATGAATTGATTTCAAAAAAAAAATTTTGTTTAGAATAAGACAATATTTTTTGATTTTATTTTTTTCAAGATTTTTTAGAAAATTTCTATTTATTTTTTTTTATTTCACATAAAACAAATAATATTATTTTGAAAGAAAGAAAATAGGGGAGTTATTATCATATAATAATTAATTAATTTTTAAACATTTCCAATCATTTTTTTTATTGATTTCCTAAAATATTCAAAAATATATTCAAATTGAATAAAAGAACTAAATATGTTTCTTATTCCAATTTTTTTCTTTTACTTTAATTAAATTCTATATTTTTAGAACAAATTTATGAAAAAAGTAATTTTTTATAAATAATGAATTTTATTAAGCTATAAAGAGAATGATGAATATAAGGAATAATGTTTTAACTTATATATTCTTTTTTGAAATTATTCTAAAATGATATTATAATACAGATAATTTATTAAATCTCAATTTATGTAAGATGAAAACAAAGATTTAAATATATTTTATCCTACTTATTGTTTTATTTATTCTATCATTAATATTTTAGTTTTATAATCAGTCTTTAATAAAGAATAAGAATATATCAATAATATGATAATAAAATTGTGTTTAATTATTTGTTAAAAATAAAAAAATTGAATTATTTTCATATTTGCAAAATAGAAAATGAATTAATAATTTTTAGAATAAAAGAAAATCAAAAATTATTTTTTTTTATTTTAGAAATCAATAAATTATAATAATTTCAAAATATATAAATAATTTTTTTGTAAATTATTGACTCAAAAAATAAAATTTTAAAATTAGGAGTTTCAGTAATTTTTATACTAGATTAGTGTAAATATTATTGAATTTAATATAAATTGAGTTCATTATATCTTTTCCAAATAATATTCTCTTTTTATAATTCAGATTTTTTCTACTTTTTCTTTTTCATTTCAAATCTTTAAAAAAAATAATAATACTCACAATTGTTCATTTGTAAAAAAGAAATTTTTTCAATATTTTTTATAATATATATTTTTTTAATTTACTCCATTTTTGAAATTTTAGAATTATTAAAAAGAAAGATGAATTAATTATTGAAATATCCTTTAAAAGAAATCAAAGATTTTAAACTTTTTAAATAGTTTTAGATGAAAAAAAGAAAAAATAAAAAAAATTGAAAATTGATAAAAAGAAAAAAGAAAAAAAAGAGATAGTAGAATCAAATCTAGATAAAATCTACTCCTTTTTTTTTCAATTATAATCCCATGATTATTGTTTTTCTCTTTTTTTTCAATATTTTTTTTTCTAATCCAACAATATTTAATTGATTTTCAATTTAACAATATATTTTTTCATCAAAAAAATATTTATCCATTTTTTTGAAATATTTTTCATTTTTTTATTTAAATTTTAATTCATTTTTTCCATGAAAATCGAATAAATAATAGAAATTTATTACAATAAAAAATTCACTAAAAATCATTATTTAAATCAAAAAAATTATTGCTTTATTAAAAAAATGATTAAAAAATGAAAAAATAATACATTTAAAATAATGTTGGGAGGTAAGAAATAGCCTTAAATTATATATTAATTGGGAAATAAATATTAAAGATTTTTAATAATACAAAAATCATTATTTATATTTTTAAATGAGTTTTTAAAATTAATATTATATTAATATAAAAAATTTATTTACATTTCAAAAACTTAATTTTTTTATTTTAATTTTAAATATTTGTGAGATTGAAATATTTTGACTTAATTTATTTGAATTTTTTTCAAATTAAATATAGGAGGAATAACTATTATTTTTTTTATGGTTTATTTTATGATTGATAAAAAACATATTTTTACAATTATTTCTTTTATTATCATTTACTATAAGTGAAATACCATTGAACCAAAATTTAAATTCTTCATAATTGATGAAAATGATTTCTAAATTTTTTTCATCTGAAATAATAAGTGAAAAAGAAAAATATTTACATAATGCTGCTTTTATTTTTTGATTATCATCCATATTTATATAATTTAATTCTTTTAAATGAATAAATCTATTTAAACTTTTTATATTCATATTTAATTCTTTTTCACATTTTTTATTATATTTTAAATAATAATTATAAACTTTAATAATTTCTTTCATAAAATTTTGAATAATAATATTATTTATTTTTTTGTAATCTATCTTTAAAGATTTATTTTTTTTTAAATTTATTATTTGCTTTTTTTCAGTATTTGAATTTGTGAGAATTAATATTTTTTTTGCAAAATCAATAGAAAGTAATCCTTTATTATATCCTAAACACTCTGGATTTTTGTCAACAATATTTAAAGGATTAAATTTTCTTTCATATTTATTTATAATTTTAAAATAGCAAAATGATTCTTCAAATTTATTAATGTAATTAATTTTACTTATTTTATTTGATATTATATTGAATCTTGATGAAGTAACAGTTGATATTGGAGATGTTTGTTCTTTTAATTGTTTATTATAATCGGTTGATAAATTATTTGAAATTGATGTTATTTTATATTTTTCTGAATCTTTTTCAAGAGAATTTTGAGCATTTGTTTTTGTCTTAAAATAATTTATTTTTTTAATTCTAGAAGTTGTTTTTGAGGAATTATATAATCTTCTTAATATTTTATAATTAGGTGATTCAATTTCACTTTCTTTTTTTATTAATAAGTTTTTCTTTTTGAATTTATTATTTAAATTTTCAAAATTATATTTTTTTTTTTCTAGTTGTCCTATTAGAGTATTTAATTCTATTATTTTTTCTTCTAATTTTTGTTTTGTATTCAAAGATTCATTAATTTTTTCTTTTATTTCTTTTTTTTGTTCCTTATATTGTTTTTTTAAAAAATTCAAAATGTTTTGTATTTTTTGTTCAAAATATCCAATTTTAATAATATATTTTAATAGTAAAAGTATTTGATTTTCATTGATTGTTTCTATGATAACATTTTTTAAAGATTTTATGATTTTATCAAAAAAAGATTCAATTTTTCCTTCTTTGATTGAATTTTTATTTTTAAAATGTATGTTGATTAATTCAATCATATTATTAACATTTGAGATTTTTAAATCTTCAAAAATATTTTTAGTTAATTCATTAATTATTTCTATTGGACAATTTATTATATCATTTTTATCAATTGTAATTTTATTATATATTTCTCTTTGACTATTTAAATTATCTTGTAAAAGGACTCTTAATATTTCTTCTAAAGATTCTTTATTAGATAATATATCTTCTAATTCCCTTTCTTTAATTTCTTTTTTTAATTTTAATTCTTTTACTTCATTTTCTAATTGATGAATATTTTGATTTTTCTTCAATAAATTTTTTTTTAAAGTTTCTATTTTGCATTGAGTTTCCCCAATTTTCATTTGAATAAATAATGCTTCATTTTTTTGTTTAAAATCAATTGTTGAAACTGAAGTTGAATTTGAATGACTTTTTTTAGTAATATAAAAAACAGAATTATTATTATGTAAATCTTGAGTAGATTTTGATTTGTAATTATTAAGTAATTTTTTTTTATTATTATATGAAGAATCATAACTATCTGTTTTTAAATTTTCAAAATTAGAATATTTCAATGATAATGGAGTTTTTGATATAGTTTTAATCTTATTTTTGATTGAATTTTTTTCATTGTATGGTGTATATGTACAAAATTCATCCATCAAATTATTTTTATTTTTTTATATTAAATAAATTAAAAATAAAAATAAGTAATCCACTTTAACAGACAACTTTCTTAAAATCTTTTATAAAAATAAAAATAAATAATGTCTTTTAAAGTTTTTAATATAATTTATTAATAGCACATAATTATAATTTAATGAATAGAAAAAAATGAAGAAAATAAATTGAAGCAATTTATTCTTTATTTGAAAAATAAACTAAAACATTTTTTTTGAATTTATTCTGTAACAACATCAAACAAAATAAAACATTAATAAAATGAACTAATGATACAATATTTACAAAAATTTATTCAAATAATAAAATCCATAAATCAATAATCAAAATCAATCAGTTTAATTTATTTAATTATAATTAATAACAAAATAATAGAAATCATAATTAAATTATTTAATGTTAACAAAAAGAATACCTATTATCAATAATATTAAACTAACATCAAATAAATAATTTTTATCATCATATTATTTTTGTTCATTTATTTTTATTGTTCTTGCCAAAAATGAACAAATTCTTTATAATCTATTTTACCATCTTTATTCAAATCAATATCTTCAATAATTTCATTAACTTCTTCTTCACTAAATTTTTCTCCTAAATCCATTAAAATATGTTTAAATTCATTAATTGTTAAAGTTCCATCATGATTTCTATCAAACATTTCAAAAGCATTTATTATATCATCAGTTGTCATAGAATTTTTTGAAAGATTATATCTTCTTATAAATTCTATAAACTCATCAAAAGATATAGTAGAATCACTTTCTATTTTATTCATTGCTCTCCAAATTTCATCTTGTGAACCTTCTTTTCCTAGTTTTTTTAACATTATTTTCATTTCTTTTCTTTCTATTTTACCATTTTTATTTATATCATAAGTATCAAATATATTTCTATATTCTTCTAAAACTTCTTCAGGAATATTCTTTTTTTCTGACATTTTATTATAATTTTTAGTATAAGGAAATTTTATATTTTAAAGAAAAATGTAAATAAAATATAAATTTAATTCATTAATATTTAAAAAATTAAAAATTAGATATTTTCTTCTTCTTCATTTTCAATTTCAATGAATTTATTTAAATTATATAACATTTCCTTTCCAAGTAATTTAAATTTATTTGTTTTAGAATTTATCAATAAATAAGATTTATTATAAAATTCTTTTATATGAATTTTATCAAGTGAAAAATTACCAAATTTCAGATATTTAATTAAATAATCAATTGCCACCTTACTTTTTTCATAATTTTTTTCATCAATTAAGTCATTTAAACTTGAAGTTAAATTATTTATATTAAAACAATATTTTATAAGATTTTTTAACGTTATTTCAATTAAATCTTTTGAAGTAATATAATTTTCAATTATATATAAATTAATCAACATATTTAGTAAAAATGAAATCCATTCTTCATAAATGAATTCATTTTGATATGATATAAATAATTCATTTAATAAAAATAAACTATTATCAATTATTTGAAAATTAAATGAGTTATTATAAATTATTTCAATAAATGAATGAAAAATATGATTAAAAAAGTTTAGAAAAATTTGCCTATTAAATTTAAGTAAAATTCTTAATTGAGTTATTGAATTTAATAAATTTGTTAAATAATCACATGGGATATAATTAATGCTATTTTTATTTTTTATATGATAATTGTCAATGATTTTTTCAATATTTTTAATAAGTGAAAATATATTTATATGTTTTGGAAAATTTTCTAAATTATCAAAAGGAAGAACATGATTAAAAATTATTTTTATATCATTAAAACTTTTATTATTATTTTCAGTTATATAAGATTTTTGAAAACAACTTTGTATCATTGTTGAATTATCTTCAATTTTTTTAAATTCTTTATCTTCAATTTTATCCATTAAAATTATAGAATTGTTATTAGAATAATCTGTTAAACTTGAATATTCTTTAATAGTATTTGTGCAATCATTTGAATTTATTCCTTTATATGAAATTGAATCAAAAATACTTGGATTTGTTATCATTAAGTATGATTAATTTAAATTTATAATTTTCAAGTAAAAAATGTTAAATAATTTTAAAATAAAAATAAATATTTAATTTTTCAAAAGTAATATATTGTCTAAAAATCAATAATTTCAATAAAAAAATACAATAAAATTATATTTTAATTTAATTACATTTATCTAAAGAAATATAAAAGATAATGGGAAATAAAATAGATAATTGTAATAATATATGTTGTTACAAAAATATAAAAGAACAAAATATGGATGGAATTAATGGTGTAACCTATATAAATCCTTCACAACAACAATTTATAAAAATTCCTTCAATAAAAACAAATATAAATACAAATACAATAAACTCAAATATTTTAAATACAAATGTAAAACAGAAAATAGATAAATCTATTTCAGAACAACAGAAAATAACTTCTCATTCAACTGCAATTGTTAGTAAAAAAAATTCAAATAAAGATTTAAAAAATTTAAATTTGAATATAAATGATAATGAAAAATATTTTGAAAAAGAAACTGTAATAAGTAGAGAAGCTTTAAATGAAAGTATAAATAAAATTCAAAAAACATTTCAAAATAATTTATTGGAAAAGAAAAAATCAATAATGAAAAACGAACAAGATTTAAATAAAAAAATGAAAATAAAAAGAAATAATACAGAAATAAATAAATATAATAATCATTTAATAACAAAAGAAACAGAAACAAACACTGAAAATGAAAAAAATTTAAAAACAGAATTAATTGTAAATGAAAAATTTAAGGAAAAAATAGCATCAATACAAGAACAAAGTGAAAATTCAAATGAAGATGATATGAAAGTAAGTGTAGAAACAATAAATTTATATTCAACATATACAAATATAAATAAAAAAAATATAACAATAACAAGTAATCAAGGAATTAGTTCATCATCATTTTATTCAAGAATAGATTCTGTAGATATAAGTAAACAACCAAAAGGATATTTTTTATATAAGAAAAAAAAATATAAATTTTATGGTACTCATAATCAAGGAAAAAAAGAAGGATTTGGAATAATAAAATGGAATGATGGAAGTATAATAAAAGCAAAATTTAAAAATTCAAAAATAAATGGTTTTGCACAATTTAAAGATACACAAACTGATAATTCAATTTTTCAAGGAGAATATAAAGAAAATATTCCAAAAGGTTATGGTTATTATATAAAAGATAATTTAAAAACAGAAGGAGATAATTGGGAAAAAAATCATCTTTATGGAATAGGAATGGAAATATGGAATGATGATAATTTTTATCAAGGAGAATTTAACAAAAGTTTAAAATGTGGAATTGGATTATATAGATTTCCAGATGGAACTTTATGTTTAGGAGAATGGAAAAATAATAAATTAAATGGTTATGGTTTAATGAAATATTCAAATGATTCAATATATTTTGGACAATTTAAAGAAGGTTTAATGGATGGTTTAGGAGAATTTTTATGGAATGATACAGAGTATTATTGTGGTTATTATAAAGAAGGAAATAAAAATGGTTTTGGAATTTATGTTTGGGATTTTGAAAAATTAAGTTGTTATGTTGGTTTCTGGGAAAATGGAAAACAAAATGGAATTGGAATGAAGATTATTGATTTAGAACAAAAATTTGGTTTTTATAAAGATGGAAGAAAAAATGCTAATTTAAATGGAGGATGGGAAATTAAAGATTATTTAAAAGGAGATCAAATGAAATACTATAAATTTATGAGCATGAATATTAAAAGTTTAAATAAGTTTATTCTTAGTTTACGAAGTCATGAAGATATATTAAAAGAAGATAGTATTCAATAAATTTATATTTTTTTTTTTCAAGAAAAGGTTTGTGATGTGTTTGTTTATTGGCTTTTTATTTTTTAAATGTATAATTAATTTTTTTACTAATTATTATATAAATATTATTTATTTAAGAAATATTAAAAATCTATTTATTTTTTTTCTCTTATTAAATAAAACCTCCTTAGATTCAATAAATTTTAAAAAAAATAAAAAAAATAAATTCAATAATAATAAAACAATTTTAAAAAATAATTTAAATTTTAAAAATTGATAAATATAAAAAGCGCGATATAAAAATAATTCATGGTATATAAGTCTAAATAAAAAAAAGAATAAAATAAAAAAAGAAAAAATGCAACCTGGCGGAAAAATAAAATTATTAATTGGTCCAATGTTTTCAGGAAAATCAACACGTTTAGTAGAAACAGTGAGAAAATATTCATTTAAGCAAAAAAAGACAATATTAATAAATTTTGTAGGAGATACAAGATATTCATTAGAAAGTAAAATAGTAACACATGATCAAATAAAATATGATTCAATGGCATGTAAATTTTTATCAGAAAAATTAGATATATTAGAAAAATATGATGTAATAGGAATTGATGAAGGACAATTTTTTCCAGATTTAGTTTATATTTGTGAAAAATTATGTTATTCTGGAAAAATAGTTGTTGTAGCAGCTTTAAGTGGAGATTTTTTAATGAAACCATTTCCTAATGTTTCTGAATTAATTTCAAAAGCTGATAAAATAAAATTAATGAAAGCTTATTGTTTTTATTGTCAAAAAGTTGCTGGTTTTTCTTTAAGAACTGTTGATTCTAAGGAAACTTTTTTAATCGGTGCTAGTGAAGCTTATAGACCTGTTTGTAAATCTTGTTATTATCAATATATGAATCTTAAAAAAAGTGAAGGAAAAGTTTCTGATGAAAATGTTAATTCAAGTAATATTAAAAATGAAAATTCTAAATTTAAGAAAGACAATAATATACAAGAAAATGAAAAAGCTGTTATTGATGTTAAGTAAAAAATTTTTGTTTTTTTTTTTTTGGATTTTAATTTTTCAATTGTTTTAAAGTATATTTTTTTAATTTTTTTTCTTTAGAAATTTTTATTAAAATATCTTTTCTTTTTTTTGGGTTTTGAAAATCCTTTTTGAGCGGGGAATAAATTATTTATTAAATTTTTTTTTTGACTTTTTAATTTTGATTTTTTTTAAATGTTATTAATCTTTTTATTTCCTATTATTTTTAATTTAGTGCTTTTTTGTTTTTTGGAAAAGCAATATTAGTTATTTTTTTTCTTCTTCATCTTCTTCTTCTGATGACTCTAAATCTAAATTTAATTCTTCTTTATTTATTGAATTTATTATTGAATCTTTTTTTTCTTCTGCTTTTGTTTCTTCTTTCTTTGATTCCTCTTCTTTTTTTTCTTCTTTCTTTAATTCCTCTTCTTTTTTTTCTTCATTTTTTGATTCTTCTTTCTTTTCTTCTTCAATTTTTGCTTCTTCTTTTTTCTCTTCAATTTTTTCTTCTTCTTTTTTTTCTTCTTCTTTCTTTTCTTCTTCTTTCTTTTCTTCTTCTTTATTTTCTGATATTTTTTCTTTTATTGACTCTATAAAACCTTTTGGTTCTAAATTTAATTTTACTTCTTCTTTTTTTTCTTCTATTTTCTCTTCTATTTTTTTTTCTTCTTTTTTTTCTTCTTTTTTCTCTTCGACTTTTTTTTCTTCTTTTTTTTCTTCTTTTTTCTCTTCTTTTTTTTCTTCCTTTTTTTCTTCAATTTTTTTTTCTTCCTTTTTACCTTCATTATTTTTTTCTTCTTTTTTATCTTCTTTTTTCTCTTCTTTAAAATCTCCATCTAATAAATTCATATATTTTTGGTCGCCCATTAAATTTTGTATTTTTTTCATATAACTTTCAAATCGATTATCATTAATGGCAGAATAATATTGAACAGCCTTTTCATACAAATTCATTAAAAATTTTAAATTTTCTTTATTCAAAGTTTCAGGATTTTTAATTTTAATTTCCAATTTATTAATTTCATCTTCAACCATATTAATTTCAATAGGAGGTAATTGTCCAGTTTTAGGACCTAAATTTTTATTAGTAATAGAATATGAAATTCCAAAATTAGTTAAATTTTCAATTAATAAATCTACAATTTTATCAGTTTCTTTACCATAAATAGGATAAGTTTTTAAAATAATAGTAAAAATTCTTTTTTTTTTTAATTTCCAAATATATTCTGAAGTATTTGTACCTTTTGTGTGTTTAATTGTATCTAAAGATTTTATATGAGCCCAATAAGCTAGTTTCATATTTCCTATATTTATTATTCCTAAACCCATATTTATAAAAAGGAAAAAGAAATTATTTGTTATTAATAAAAATCTTAATTCTTCATGTAATGATTTACCATTCATTGTTAATTCTTGATTTACTTGTTTAAAATATTTTTTTTCTATCTTTTTTATTATTTCTATATTGTATATATCATCTAAATAAAATTTTCCTATTTGACGTGTTGGATTTGTATGTAAACTTAAAAAATAATCACTTAAAAATTGAGGAAGTAAATTTATTATTGTTAATAAAGTTATTTCTTTATGAAAAGGTTGTTTAATTACATCTTCTAATAAATCCCTTAATTCTGATAAATTTAAATTTGGAAAATCAGTTAAACAATATAACCTTGGAGAATTATAAGGATAATTTTTTTGAATATAAATTAAAAATTCTAAATTTTGATTTATATCAAAAGGTGAATTTGCTAATATTGTTGGTTCTAAAGATATGATTATAAAATATTCTTCATTTCCTTTTTTTTTTATTTCAAATGGAATTAAGGGATTTTTATTATTTGAAATTTCATCTAATTGTTCTTTTAATATAACATTAATTGTACTAGTATTCATATATTTTTCAATTTGAAATAAAATAAAAAACTTTTTAAAAATATTATATTTTAATTTTTTATGATTTATTGAAATATTTTATAAGTGAATATTTTGTTTAATCATTTGGTTTTAAATAACAAAATCTAAAATAATTTTAAGTAAATATGTCTATCAACAGATCAAGTATTACTTCTGAAGATTGTAATTATTTATTAAAAGAAAGTTATAATTTAATAAAAGATTTTAGAAATATTCTAATATCTTATCAAATTCAACAAATAAGTAATAAAACTTTAGATTTTTTATCAGAAAAAATAAATGGAAAAGAAGAAATAAATAAATATAAAATTAATAAATTTGCAATGATAATTATAAAACCTTATTTTGAAGCAATACAAAATTTTCCTTCTAACTCTCAATATATAAAACATACTTTAATTATGATAAAATTTTTACATAATAATAATATATTTAGCCAAAACAGTCATTTATCAATAATAAAAATTTTTATCAAGATAATTGATTATAATAAAAATCAATATTTAGAAGAAATATTTAATTTAATGAGTAAAATGATAAATAAAGAAAGAATACAATTATCACATCAAATAATATTAAATTTTTTTTCTCTTTGTGTGAAAATAACAAATTTAAATGAAGAAGATGATAAGTTATCAAAATTATTTATAAATTATATAGATATTCTTTTTAATCTTCTTGATGCTTTCCTAAGACCTGTGATATATAAAGAAAATAAGCAATTACAATTTCAATCTCATGAAACTTTAGATGATACTATAACAATTAAAGAAATAGATACAATTAAAAAAAAAAGAAATCAACAAAGTTTTTATACAATTCAAAGTGAGTCTCATGAATCTGATAATGATACTGAAAATATTAATAGTATATCAATTTCAAATGATAATCCTTTAAGTTTAAAACTTTCAAACACTTTAATTAAAATAAGCTTAAAAAACATTAGCGAAAAATCATTTGAAAAATTAGAAGAATATAAAAAATTTGATATTTATAAAAGTTGTTTAAAAATATTTCATTATTTAGTTACTGTAATTTCAGGTAAAGAAAGATATGAAAGAATCTTAAAGCCTCCATCAATTGAAATGTCTTTATCATTAATTAATACTATTATTAATAGAACTAGTAATCTTTTAATTTATATTGATGATTTTTTTTATATTATTGATCAAGAATTAGTTGATTCTTTATATGAATTAATGAAAGATTACCAATCAACTTATAATATAAAATTATTAATTTTTGATATGGTTTTTTTAATAGTTAATAATTATCATTTTTCTTTTTGGTTAATTATCCCAACTATTTCTCTATTAAAAAAAGATAAAAATAGAATTGAAAAATTATATCAATTTATAGATAAATTAATAAAAAATATCTCTTTATTTACAGATATATATCAATATAAAACTGACAATTGTTTAGAAATAATTAAAGATGATTCTATAAGAATTTTAGAAGAAATAACTGGAACTAGAAATTATATAAAATTTAATAATAATGTTATAGGAGTTATAATGAATTGTTTTTCTCATCAAAGAATGAAAGAATTATCAAGTATTTATTTGGATAATATTAAACAAGTTTATAATAATCTTGAAAATTTTTTTATGACTATTATTTCTCAATATCATATTTATTTAGATAACCCAAATGCTTTTAGTATGTCAAGTAGACTTATCTATAATAAAGAAAATGATTATAACAAATTAAGAGAACCATTTTTCTTTTTTACTCCTTATATTTGCAATATTTTGAATTGGCTTTTGAAAAATTTATTGAATTATAAAGAAAGTATAGAAAAATATGTTGATAGTATTTTATTATATTTGAAAATATATTCTATAATAAATGATGAACCTTCAAAAGAAGAAATATTTAAAGTAATAATAAATTTAATACAAAATCCTTCATTATCTTTCAATGATTTTGATTATTTAGTCCAACATCTATTTGAATTTATTCAAATAAATGAATATAACAATTCTATAGAATCATGGAGATGTATATTTAATTGCATAGAAAAAATATATGAAAAAATAATTAAAATTGATAATAGATTTGATATGAAAAATAAGGATATAATAGAAGGAGTAGAAAATTATATAAAACATATAGAAAATAATATTACAATATATAACAGTGAAACAATAAAAGAAAATAATGTAAATATATTTTTATATGATGAAGAAGGTGTAGATAAAAATAATAATAATAATTTAGAAATTAATTTAATAGAATCTTCTCAAGAATTCTCTGGGTTAGGAGTCTCTGAGACTTTATATAATAATAAATCTAGAAGACAATCACAATTGAGATTTAAATCTATTTTATCAAAACAAAGTACTATTGGTTCTTTTGATGATACTTTAAATTATTTAAGAAATAATTCAATGCCTCAATTAAATAATGATGAAAAAGAAGAAAATGAATCTTCAACTTTTATTATAAAAAATAATATCAAAAAAATAGAAACTTTCTTAATTGGAATTAATGAAGAAAGAGAATTAGAAAATCATAATTTTATTTCTCATATTATAATGAATGCTTTATGGACAAATTCATTTTATTATTTAAAAAAAATGGATTTAATCGGAATTGAATTTAACTTAATTATGATATTACAAATTATTTCTACAAATGCAAAAAGAGTTAATCATTTTTTTAATAAAATTTCTTTAATTGTATTCGAAGTTTTTAATACAAATGAAATTAAAGAAGAAAATTTAAAAATTTTTGCTTTTGATACAATAACTATTGTTTTAATGTTTATTATTAGCTTATATGAAGAAGAAGAAATAGAAAAAGATGAAAATGATGTTTGGAATAATTCAAATTATCAAAATCCAATTTTAACTGTTTATAAAAAATTTATTGAACAAATCATATTTTCTCATAATCTTAATTTAAAAAGAAGATGTGTCCAAAATTTAAAAATTATGATTATTCATTCTGGAAATAAAATAAATAAAGATGGATGGGAAAAATTATTTGATATATTTTTTTTAATTGTTAAAAACATAAAACAAATTGGAGAAGAAACTTATAAATTATTTTCATGTTTAATGAAACATCATATTGAAAATTTAATTTTTATGGGATTAGGAAATAACATTCAAGAATTAATTAATTTACTTTTAAACAAATCTGAGAAAGATATAAAAAAAAATTTAGAAGAAATTATTATACAATATCATTTATAATTATCAATATTTTACCTTCGACTTAATTTGTAAGTTATATATAAGTTTTTTCTTATTAAAAAAAAATAAAATAATTTGTAATAATAGGACAATAATGTAATAAAAAATATATAAAAATCATTTACTGATAATTTTTAATAATCTTAATAAATATTGTAATGTAAGAGAAATAAATTAATATATATTTTAAGGTTTTATAAATATGAAAATAAATTGAAAAAAAATTATAAAAAGCATTTTTAAAAATAACATTTAACTAGAACCAGCAGCATATTTTTTATTTTTAGCATTTTGTAAAGCTTCATCTTTAAGTTTATCACAGAAAATTTGTTTAGCATTACTAATTTCATCTCTTTTATCTAAAGCAATATCATGCATTCTTTGAGCATATTCTAAAAAAGTAATATTTTCTCTTTTTTTTTTCTTTGGTCTTCCTTTAGCATCTTTTTCTCCAGTATCAACATCAAAAATAGAATCAATAACTTGATCTACAGTATTAGGATATCTTGCACATAAAATTTCAAGAGTATCTTCAACTGTTATTTTATGTTTTTCATCTTTATCATACATTAAAAATTGAATTAAATAAAATAATTTTTTAGCTTCTTCTTCTTTATCATCACTAATACATTTTTTATACATATTTATAAATTCTTTCTCTGAAACATAACCATCTAAATTATCATCTGCTTCCCAAATCATTCCTTCTAATTCATCTTTTGCAAATTCTTCACATAATGTTCTTATTACTTTTCTTAATGCTTTCTTTGAAAATCTTTTTCTGTTTTTTTCTTCTTTTTTCTTCTTTTTTTCTTCTTTTTCTTCTCTTTCTTCATCTTCATCTTTATATTTCTTCTTCTTTTTATTAATCTCCATTGTTTTACTATGATAATTTGATTTTGGAATTTTCATTTGTTTTGCTTTTGCTCTTTGTTCTATTGTTTTTTTATATATTTTCTCTTTTGAATCTTCATCTGATGATGCTTCAGCTTCTATTTTTTTTATTAATTATATATAATTATTATTTACCATAATCACATAATTTATTAAATACATATTCTAATCTTGCTTTTTCATTCCCTTTTATTTCTATTTTTTCTAATTTTTCTTCTTGGGTTTCTTTTTGTCTTCTATTTTCACTTCCTTCTTTTTGTGGTTGTTGCATTTTTATTTATTATTATTTTTATTAATTTAAATTCATTAGTTTTTAATTTTTTATTCTTCAACAGAAAATTTTAAAAAATAATTATTTATAAAAAAATAAATTTATTCAATAAATGCAAAACAGCAAAAAACATAATATTAAAGAATCCATAATTTCCATAAAATCAAATATTTCTTTTCTCGAAATAATTAGAAAAAATTTAAAAAAATATATAACATCTAAAAATAGATATAATAGATATATAATTAATCATATAATTTTTATTAGAAAAAAAACAATTGTTGCAAGATTTAAAGACCATTTAATTATGAATGATATTGGCGAATATTTAAAAAGATTTTATCAATTAGAAGAAAGTAAATTAAGATTACCAAAAATAAGTGAATATTATCAACAATATACTTTAATTTCTCCAGTTTATTCTAATTTTGATTTTTCTCTTACATTAATTTTAAAAAAATTTTGTAAAAGGAAAAAAAAATATTATAATTCTATTGAGATTCAAAAAGAAAAAGAAAATAAGAATAATGGAAATATCATTGAAAAAAATCTTCAATTTGAATTATTGATTAAACCTGAATTAGTTGAAACTATTATTTCAAAAGATAAAACAATAACCACAATTGAATTAACTGAATATAATGAAAATGAAAATAACAATCCAAAAAGACTGAGTAAAATTTTAAATGATTTATCAAACACAATTATTGAAACAAAGAAAAAAAACAAAGAAATATCAAAAAAGAATATAAAAGAAAAAATAGAATATTTAAATAAGACTAAATTAATTTTGGATAAAAAATTAAATTCCAAAGAAAGAGATAATAATAATTTACTAAATTCGAAACTTACTTTAATTAAAAATCAAAAATCAAAAATATTTTTATTAAACAATGATACTCTTAAACCATCATTATTAAATACTATTAATAATAATTCAAAATTGTCATCAAAAGAAAAATTATTATTAAATTCAAAAAGTAAAAATAAAGAAAATAATCAGAAATTATCATTAAAACTAAAAAAAAAAATAAATGAATTAAATTTACATAAAAGAATAAATAATTCTCCATTTTCAACTATATCTTTTAC
Source organism: Isotricha sp. YL-2021b (assembly GCA_023805745.1). Taxonomy (NCBI): domain Eukaryota; phylum Ciliophora; class Litostomatea; order Vestibuliferida; family Isotrichidae; genus Isotricha; species Isotricha sp. YL-2021b. The sequence continues at coordinate 34,168 of JAJJKW010001622.1, read as the reverse complement.
TGATAGACTAATTCCAAAAAAATCAGATGATTTAATAAAAGAAAAATTGGGTTGGTTAAAAAAAAGTAAAATAAAAATAAAAACAAATCAAATAAATGATTCAACTTTTTATAAAAATTATTCAAATACTTCAAGAAATAGAAATAAAAATAATTTAGTTTTAAAACATCTTTCAAGTTATCATCAGTCTTCAATTACAAATAGCAATGAAAATAAATTATTTAAAACTTCAGAACCAATTTTTAAAAAAAAAATGAAAATAAAAACAAATAAAATTAATGTTGATGAAGAAACAATTAAAAAAAATAGAAATAGTAATAATTTAATAAAGAATAATTCTAGTTATAGAACATTAAATTTAACTGAAAATAACTCAAGATATCCTTCAGTTATTCAAAATCATAATTCTTCTGGTAAATATTGTAATGTTACTGAAAATAATAAAATAATTAAAAAAAAAAGATTTATAAAGAAAAATCAAATTAGATTAAATATTAAAGAAAATGTTTTATTTCAGGGAAAAAATGTAAAAAAAATTAAAATCCAAAAAAAATAAAAAAATTGAAAATATATTATAATTTAATAATAATATAAAGCTATTATAATATATCTTTTATATACAGAAAAATTTAAAAAAAATTTAAAGAGTAAAAATATATATTATTAATTTTCAATTAAAAACACTTAAATTATATTTATCATAATTATCACATAAAATATTTCTAATCTTTGCCATTTCTTTTCCTGCATTAACTAATTTTTGAATTTTATCCCAATTTCCGCATCTTTTATCAGTTTCTGAAGAAAAATCAGAAATTAAATCAATTTCATTAAAATAAACATTAATAACTATATGATTTAAATTATTAAATTCATCAAAATTTCCCAAAAAATAATTTTCAAAAAAATAATAATTTACTTTAATTTTTCCTTTTAAAAGAATATTAAAATCTTTATCTTTACTCATAATAAATGAATCAAATAAATGACCATAACAAAAACTAATTGTTTTTTGAATTGGAGAATTTTTCCTATTTTTAATAAAAAATATTTCAACATATTTCATTCTTCCTAAATTTTCTTTAACATAATTTATATAAAGTTCATTATTATTTAAATTAAAAACACTTTTTATTTGACTTGGTTTTCCTTCATCACCAGAAGGATAAATTTCAGCAGAATAAATTCTTTGAGGAAGTAAAATAGTTTCCCAAAAATTTTCAGCATAAAATTCATCAATATCATCATAACCAATATTTAAATTATTTATTATGATTGAAACACTATTTAAAAGTTCTTCTTTATTTATATTTTGTTTTTCATTATTCTTTCCATTTGATTTAGAATCTTCGTTTATTTCTTTTTTATATTTTTGTATTTCTTTTATTTTTAAATATAAAGAGTCAATAAAATTTGAACAATTTGGATTATCTGGTTGTGCAATATATTCATGATTTTTTAAAGTTAAAAATAATTGAGCATTTTTCCCTGTGTCAATTATTATATCTATTAATTTAATTAATTCATTATATTTTTTAGATATATCATTTTGTTGTTCACTTAATTTTTTTATATTTTCTTCTAATGTTTTTTCTGCTTTCATTTTTAAATTTAAAATAAATTAAGGAAGATAATATTTAGAATATTTTTTTTTTTAAAATAATTATTTTTAAATAAAAATGAACTCTGAAGTGGAAGAAAGCTATATTTTAAGAGAATATTTTAAAGGTTTTCTTCCTGATCAAGGAACTTTACTTAAAATTAAAGATAAAATTAATAAAATTAATAGAGAACATATTTTAGCTTATGTAGTTGAACAAGATAAAGATATTTATAAATTAATTAGTGATAATTATCAAAATACTTATGAAATTATTGATAAAATTACTAGCCAAATTGATAAAATTAATAAAAGAATTATAGAAGAAAAAAAAGAATTAGAAGAAAAGAATTATACAAATACTGAATTTAAAATATTAATTAAAGATAATAATAATAATATTGATAATAACAAAGAAGAACCTATTTCCATAAAAAAAATTAATGAAATCCTCTTTAAAAGCCAAAATAAAATTCAAGAATATAAAAATGATATTATAGCAAAAAAGAATGTAATAAATAAAAAATTAAAAAGTATTAAAAATATGAATAATATATATGAAGATTATTTAAAAGATAAAGACTTTTTTATTGAAAACATTGAAGAAAATATAAATATAGATGAAGAAGAACAATATATAAATGTTTTTTTAATTGGAATCCTTTTTCATTATTTTTTAGATATTGAAACAAGTGGTGAAAAAACAGAATTAATAAAACTTTTTAATAAGAAATCTAAAAAAGAAATTAAAAAGGTTTTAAAGTTGTTAAATGATAATAATCCTAATTTTAATAATCTAGACAAATTACAAAAGATTAAAAAACAATTAAATACAATTAAATCAGAAATGAATGAACAAATTGAAAATTCTGTTTTTTATTTTTTATATAAAAGTTTAACTAATATAGTAGAAACTGGAATTTCTAAGATTAATATATCAATTGAAAAAGAAATTATAGAGAATGAAAAAGAAGAAATTAAAAAAATAGAAAGTAAAATAAAATTATTAAACTCAAAAATTTCTGCATTTGAAAAAGCAAAAGAAGAAATAAAAAATAAATATAATAATCAAAATAAAAAAAATCCCCAAATAATAAAACAAAACAAAAAAAATAAATTAGAAGAAAAAAAATTAAATGATATAAAAACATCAAAAGATGAATTAAATAAATTAAAATTATTAATAGGGAAAATGGAAAATAATTATGTAAACTTATTAAAAAATTTAAGTAAAAAAATAATAAAGCCAAAAAATTTAATAATAAGACCAGATGACCAATTTCTTCAAAGTAAAATAAAATAATTCAAAAAGAATATTTTTTTTTATATTATAAAATATATAATTTAATAGAAATAATTATCATTATAATAATTATATAAAGCACCAGGACTTGAATTAAATATATTATTATTTCTATTGAAACTTAAATGTTTATATAAATTATGAATTCTATAATAAGCAGGTCCAGGAACTTTAAATTCAAATTTATTTTCTTTCCATCTTGGACTTGCTAATTTCATCAATTCTTCTTTTGGAGTATCAAAATAAAAATCATACATTGGAACATCATTTGTATCAATATTTTCCCCTAAATCAAATTTTATTTTTTTATTAACTGGTTTCTTGAAATTATAAGAATTATTTTTTCTAAAATTTCTTGTTTTTTTTCTTTTGAAATTATTATTTAATTTATTATCTAAAAGTTCAATTTTTACATCATTATTTGTTTTTATTCTTAATTCTTTTAAAATATCTTTTTTCTTATTTATTGGTTTTCTAAACATTGCAGATTCACTTTTCATATTTTTAATATGATTTTTATTAATATAATAACTTCCAGGACCAGGATTTTCATTATATATTCTTTTAAATCTTTGTATCTTAGAATTAAAAATATTATCTTGTTTATAACTTTCAGAAATAGGTTTTATTGGGTTATAAGAATAAAGATTAGGTTTTTTTTCTTCACTAAAATTTTTAGTTTTATTATCTTTTCTATATAAACTTTTACCGATTAAGCTTTTTTTCATTTTATCATATAAAGAATTAACTTTATATAATTGATATTCCCCTGGTCCTGGTTTAAATTTTTCATAATAAAATTTTTCATCATCAAATCTATTTTCATTTGATAAAAAACCATTTAAATAACCTTTTGAAGAAAAATATTTAAAAGATTGTCTAAATGAAGAAGGAAAATTATAACTTCCTGGACCAGGAGTTTCTGAATTATAATATAAATTACTATCATCAAATCTATCTGATTTAGAAGAAAAAATTATTGAAGGAAAATTTGTTGAATTTGATTCAGTTAATGTCGAATTATTATTTTCTATATTTTTTCTTTTTAATTTTATATTTTTGTTTGAAAAAACTTTTTTAGATTTTTTTTCATTATTAATTTCTAAAATTGAATTTTCAGAATTCGAAGAATTCATGTTATTTTTTTTTTAATATATAATTGTTATGAATACTTTTAATTATTTACTACATTTTGTTTCTCCTAGAAAAATAGAAGAAAAAAATTTAGAAGAAAATGGGATAGAAATATTAAATATGGGAGAAATAGATGTATTTGAAGATGAAAATATTTGTATAACAGCTTTTGGAAAATTTTATAAAGGAGAATATAAAAAGGAAAAAGTTATCATAAAAGTTATTGATATAACAAAAGATGAAAAAATATTAAATGATTTTTTATTATATAAATTATATAGTGATGAATCTTTTACTTTAAAAATGAAAGGTGTAGGGATAAATTCTTTAGAAGGTTATATTGTTTTTGAAGATTATTATCAATATAGTTTAGAAGATTTTCTTCTTAATAATAAATTAAATTTTGAACAACAATTAAATATTACATCACAATTATTAAATGTTCTATATTTTTTTCAAGAAAAAAAAGAAATTCTTTTAGATTATAGACCTGGTAATTTTTTAATTGACCAAAATTTAAATATTAAATTACTTGATTTTGGATATTTAGTCAATAGAAATCAATTTCAAAATCAAAAAGAATTAGAAAAAAATAGAATAAAATATTCACCTCCTGAATTCATATTTAAAAAAAAAACAAGTTTATCTTATGATATTTATTCTTTTGGTTGTTTATTGATTGATATTTTTTCAAAAAAAAAATATAAAATAATTAATAGTAAATTGGAATATAATGATTATTTTAATGAAATTCCAAAAGGAAATTTTCCAAAAATTGATGAATCAATGAATAAAATCATTTATGCAATAATAAAAAAATGTTTAGATATAAATGAAGATGAAAGAATGAAAATTCATGAATTAAAAAAAAATTTAGAAATATTTATTAAGAATTTTTCAAGAAATAATATAATAAATATGAATCAAGAAGAATTTGAATTAAATAATGATATTTTAGAAAATAATGATTTAAAAGATAATTACAAATATGCAATTGAAATGGATAAAAAAGTTTTAGAAGTTAATGATTTTATAGATGGAAAATTACAGGATAATATTTTAATTTTAAAAAATGAATTATTAAATACTCAAGATTCTTCTATTTTTTTATTTGATAAAAATTATAAAGAACTTATTGAAGGTTTGAAAAAATATTATACATCACATAGAAAATATATTGAAGATTTTGGGATTAAACTTTTAAATAATTTCATTAATTTACAAAACTATTCAACTGAATTAATTGATGATTTAGTTTTAATTCAAAATAAATCAATGGATATTAAATTAAACTCAACAACTGTAAATAAATTTGAAAACAAAGAATATTATTTTAAATTTTTTGAATCTTTTGAAGATTCTAAAAATGAAATTAATGAGATTATAAAGAAACATTCCAATGAACAAGAATTTGATATTTTGCCAAAAATGTATAAAGAAAACAAATTAATTCTTGAAGATTATAAAATCTATTCAGAACAAATATCATCTAATTTAAAAACAATTTTAAATCAATTTAATGATTTTTATAAAAAAATAGAAGAATTAAAAAACAAATTATTTTTAAATTTAAATATAGAGAAATCATCAGAAAATAAAGATATAGAAGATAAAAAATTAGAAGACCAAAATTCTGAAAATGAAAATATCGAAAATTCAAAAAAAGAAATAAGCTATAATTATTATTATATAAAACCACAAGAAAACTCAAAAAGAATTTTAATATATAATTTCCTGAAAAAAAATCATTTTACTCAAGAAATAAATTATCAATTTAACAATAAATTTTATTCATTATATGATGAAGAAACAAACACAATATATTTAAGTGGAGGTTTAGAAAATATAAATGATAAAAATTCCATTACAAATAAATTTACAAAAATAAAATTAAATTATAATCAAAATTTAAATTCTTTTGAAACAGAAATTACAGAATTAAAACCAATGAATGATTATCATTATTCACATATTTTATATCAGTTATCAAAAAAGAAAAATATAATATTATCAATAAGTGGAAAAGAAACAAAATCGTGTGAAGTATATAATATAGATGAAAATAATTGGGCAAATCTTCCAGATTTACCTATAATATCTCCAAACTCAAATTGCTTTGATTATAATGATAATATTTATGTAATTTGTGGTTCTTTTAATTTTGATGCAATTTTCAAATTAAATATGAAAAATGAAAATGAAAATTTAAATTGGGAAAATATTAATTTCATTGCAGAAGAAGGAAGATTAAAAAGAGGAATGGGATTATATTTTAATAATAATGGAATAATTTATTTATTTGGTGGTTTTGATAATGATAAAATATATGATGATGTTTATACTATTGATTTTAATTCAACAGATATTAGAGTTAATTATGAACATAATATGAAATTACCTATTAAATCTTATTTTAATTCTAATTCCATTTCTGTTAAAAATGATATTGATGAAAGAATTATTTTGGTTGATGGAATGAATAGTATTATTGAATATTGTCCTAAAACTAATTTTTTTTATTTTTATCCCTGAGGAATTTTGATATATTATAATTTAAAATTAGATTATGATTATGAAAACAAATTTTTTATCTGGAAGTAATTTTTTATTTATTTATTTTTAAAATAATATATTGTTTCAATATGAAAAAGAAAAATAAATCCCAAAAAGAAACTAATATAAATAATATGATAAATAAATTAAGAGAAATATTTGAATATTATTGTTCATATGGAGAAAGATTAAATACAAAAATTTTAAAATCAAATAAATTTATAAAACTATTTAAAGAAACAAATTTAATAGATAATACAATAAATCAAACAAGATTAGAATTAATATATAAATCAGAAAATAAGAATAATTGTATGAATTTTGAGCAATTTTTAAATTCACTCATGAAAGTAACAGAATATAAATATCCAAATTATAATTCACCTGAAGAATTAAAAAAAAATTTATTAAAAATATTAAATGAAAATATATTACCTTTATATAATTTAATTATTAATGGAAATCTTGAATTAAGTATTAATAATTCAGTTTTAAATAATACAACAATTATGCAACAAATAGATAATATAGATTCAATTTTATATTCTAGTTTATGTGAAGAAATATTAATATCAATTGTTCCTATTTTATTTGATATTTATAAAGTATATTTCCCACATGAAATCTCAATAAGTGAAAATTTAAATTATATCAAAGAACAATCAATTAAACAATATTTTGAATTTTTAAAAGATTTTGAAATTACACCTGGCTTACTTTCAAAAAGTATTTCATATCAAATATATAAAAGTGAAATTTCTAATGATATTAGTGATTTAAGTATTTCAAATCATAAAAATTTTTATCAGAATATTTTAAAAAATTTAGATTTAACTTCAATAGTAAAATATGAATCAAATAATCATAATATTTTAGGTCAACAATTTATATTTTTTAAATTTATAAGAGCATTAATTAAAATGTCACAAGCAACTTTTATTAAATTAGAAAATACAGTTAATTTAGAAAATTCAATTAAAAAAGAAGAAATGATAATAATGTTTTTTCAAAAATTAGAATTAAGTGAAGGATTTTTGAATATACAAAAAAAAACTAATAAAACTCATAATGATAAACAATCTATAATAATTCAGCAAGAATTATTAGATAGAATTAATGATGAATTAATTGAGGAAAATAATAATGATGACAATACTAATAATAAAATTATTTTTCAATCAAATTTAAAAAAAATTGAAAATTATGAACCTGAATATTCAAATTATATAAATGAAATATATGGAAACCATTTACTAAGTATATTTAAGGGAATGTGTAATTTTGGAGATCAATTTAATTATAAAAATATGAAAAGTAAGTCATTTATGAAATTTTTAAAAGATTCAAATTTAGTGAAAATCAAAAACAATAATAATTTTGGTTTAGCATTAAATGAAATCGATGTTCTTTTTATAAAATTATCTTTATTAAATGAAAATTTAATTAATCCATATATAAAAAAATCAAATGAATCAAGGACAATCATTAATAAATCAAAAGCATATATAAATTTCGATACTTTTTTAATTGGAATAGAAATTATATCAAAATTAATTTATCCTAATTTAGAAACAAAGGAAGCAATAGATAAAATAATAAATGAAAATATTTTACCAAATACTTTAAATAATATAAATACAGAAAAAATAAAAGATGTGGATGAAAAAATAGAAAATTTAAAAGATTTACAAACTTCAGAAGATTTTATAAAATTATTAGAAATTACATATAAAACAATGACACCAATTTTTTTATATTATTCAAAAGATAAGAATGATAAGATATCAAGAGAAGATTTTTTAAAATTTTGCAAAGATTTTGAAATTTTTCCTTCTTTAATGAGTAAAACAAAATTAAATAGTTTTTTTATTGGAATTTCTCAATATTCTCAAATTGGAGATGAAAATAATCTTTTAATTGAACAATCTTTATTTATAGATTTATTATCTTTAATTGCATTAGATATTATTTATCCTCAACCTGAACCAAATCCGATTGAAAAAATTTTAGTTTTAATAGAAAAAATTTCTCAAAGTGAATATAATAATAATAATAGAATATTTAATAATAATGATTTTTTATTTGATTTTAAAAAAAATTATCCTGAATATTTTGAAAGCAAAAACAAAAAAAAAGAAACTTTTATGAGTTTAATTAATTTAGATACTGACAATTAAATATTTTTTTACATTTTTTTTTTAATTAAAAAAATCTAATAAAAATTAAAACTTAGTTCATTAAAAATAGTTTATTAATAAAATGAATGAAAAAAAAATGAAAATTAAATATTTTGATAGTGAAAAAATATTTGATTTAATAAATGATTATAATAAATTCTTAGAAAAATGTTATGAGGAATTTGAAATGGATGAAGAAGAAAAAAATTCTTTAAAAATAATAATTATAAATGATGAAGACGAAATGACAATAGATAATGAAAATGATTTTAAAGAAAATCTTGAAAGTTTAGATGAAGATCTTAATGAATATGTTTGTATTTTACGTTCAAATGGAAAAAAAAAAGTAAAGAAAAAACCAAAACCTGAAAAAGTTGAGAAAGATAATGAAATTATTAAACAAATGTCAAATATAATAGATTCAAAAGTGAATGATATGAGAAATGAAAATGAAAATGACAATAATAATAATAAAAATAATAACAATAATAACAATATTAATCAATCGATAGATATAGATTTTTCAAAAATAACAGAATCCATTCTTTTAGAAAATGAAAAATTTAAAAACCAAATATTAGAAGAAGTTAAAAAAATGAATGCATCATTACAAAAAGATGTAAAAATTCAAACAAGATATTTAGGTGATATAAAAGCCTTTTTATTTGGAATGGGAGAAACTATTTCAAAAAATAATAAAGAATTTGAAACTTTTAAAGAATCAATAACACAAAGTTTATCTTTAATTGAGAAATCAGCTCTTCAAAATGGAAATAATTCAAATATTGAAGAATCAAATAAACAATTAATTGAAAATGTTAAAACAGAAATAAAAAAAAATATGAATATTTCTATTCAAAAAAGTTCACTTTTGGAAAATGAAATTAAATCTTTAAATGAAAGAATAGATAAAATAACTCAAGAAATTCAAAATCAAAATCAAATTTTTAATGAACAAAAAATTCTACAATCAAAAAAAGAAAATGAACAATTTTATGGATGTCAATTTTTAGATGGGAATTATGTATTATGTTCTGATTATAATGATTTAATAAATATGAAACAATATAATTTCGAAATTAAATTATTAAATAATGGAAATTTAAATTGGCCACAAAATTGTTTTATTCAAGGAACTTCAAATGATGGAATTTTAGAAGTTAAACAACAAATAATTTCGGATAGTGAAATTGTACCAACTCAAAAAAAAAAAGTAACAATTTATATATATTTTAAAAATTTAAAAAATGAGGATTATGAAATAAATTTACCTTTAAAGTTTTTTGGTTCTAATGAAACTGTGAGACAAAATGAATTTAATTTTAAATTAATTGTAAAACAGTCAATAAATCAACAAAAAAATGTTCTATATCAAAATTTTGATTCTAACCAAAAGAAAACATATAACAACTTAGAAGATCAAACTCCACAACCATTTTTTGATAATCAAAATCAAAATAAAGAAAGATATTCAAATGCTAATAATAAAAATTATGATAAAAATAAAGTTAACAGAAATCAAAATAATAATAATAATAGATTTTCAGAAAATAGAAATCAAAATAATAATAATAATAATAATAGATTTTCAGAAAATAGAAATCAAAATAATATTAATAATAATAATAGATTTTCAGAAAATAGAAATCAAAATAATAATAATAATAATAGATTTTCAGAAAATAGAAATCAAAATAATAATAATAATAGATTTTCAGAAAATAAAAATCAAAATAATAATAATAATAAGATTAACAAAAATATAAATAATTATTCAAAAGAAAGTAGAATAGAATTGAATTCAAGTAACATAAATGATAATCAAAAAAAAATTATAGTAGATAATCTTTTTCCTTTAATTAAAGAAAAATTAGAAGAAGATTATAACTTAAGTAACGAAGGATGGAGTGATGAATTATTAAAACAAAAAATAGAAGAAAATTTAAATGAAGAAATGATAGACGATTATGAAAATAATAAAGAAGATTTAAAAAATAAAATAGCAGAAATAATAGGAGAAGATATATTAAGTTAAAAAATTTATTGTTAATTATAAATTTGAATATTTACAAATTTTTGATTAAAAAAAATCAATATTTTTATTAAAAAAAATACAATTATTTATTAATATTAAATACTAAATAAAAAATCAATGATTTATTATCAGATTTTTTATCTTTATTTTTTTTTTCTACTATTAATTCTTCATTTTCTTCTTCTTCATTTGAATTAATATTACTCTCTTCTTCATTATTTTCTTTAATAATGTCATTATGAAAATATTGTTTTTCTTTTTTATTATATTCTTCTTCTTTTTCTTCATATATTGAATTCTCTTTTTCTTCTTCTTCTTCTTTATATTCTTTTATTTTTTCTTTTTCTTTATTATTATTATTTTGTATTTCATTAATTTTATTAAACAATTTTTCTATTTTTCTCATATCAATTTTTCCTTCTTCTTGGTTAATTTCAAATATAATTTCTTTAACATAATCAATTTTTTCAAATTCTTTTTCTCTTTCTTTAATTATTTTTTCTTCATCTTGGTTAAAGAATTTATTTAAATAAAAATCATTTTCAAACCAAAATTGAATCTTCATAAAATCATCTTTATTTAAAATATTATCAGTTATTATTTCTTTCCATTTTTCATTTGTGATTGAATTACTTCCTATTAAAATTAAAGTAGTAAATAATTCATTTATATTTACATATTTTTCGTCATATTCTTCAAATAAAGAAAAGAAATAATGATAATTTTGGAAATTTAATTCTCTAATTTTTTGACATATTGCATTATTATTTAAATTAGAAGGATTTTCAATAAAATAATTTTTAATTAACATTTCTTTAACAATAATTGTTTTAACTAAATAATTTATTGATTCACTTGAATATTCTTTTAAATTAATATATAAGGAATATAAATCAGCAATATTATAAACATATTTTTTCATTTCAATTTTTTTCTCTTCTTCTTCTTTGATGATTGAAAAATAATTTTCAATGTTTAATTTATATTTATTGTAAATATCAAAAGAGTCAAATTCAAAATCAGATGAAGAAATATAATTTATAAAATTATTGAGTGAATTTTTTAAATATTCAGTAAATTCATTTAATACTAAATTTTGTTTTTTAACACTATCAATAATAAACTCATCTAAATTACTATAAGTATCATCAAAAACTTTATATAGTTTTTTTACATAATTTATACTATAATACTTTAATAAAATTATTCTATATTTAAATTTATTTTTTTCAGTTTTAACTTGATTTTTAAACTCTTCTTCAATCATATTAAAAGTATTATTAAATAAATTTGTTTTTCCTTTTTTTTTCATTCTTGATTTTGAAGATTTTCCAGAACGATGAGAATGAAAAGATATATTTGAATGAGTAGTATTTTTTTTATTTCCACTTCTATTTCCAATTAAATTAACTGGACTAATATTATTTATCATTTTATTTTTATAATTTTCTACAATAAATTTTATTTTTTCATCTTGTTTAATTATCATTATTAAAGAATTTTTAAATAAAGAATTTAATTTAGAAATTATATTTTCACTTGATTCAATTTTACTTTGAATAATTTCTTTATAATCAATATAAAAATCTTCAATTTCATCTGGTGAAGAACTATAAAAATAATATTGTTTAATTACATTAACTGAAGTTAAATATTTTTTTGCTTCAATAAAGAAAACATTTAATATATAATTATAAAAACAATCAATTTCTTTTTCTTTAAAACCATCATTTTGATAATTTTGTAATTTTTCAACATCTTCTGTTTTTTTTATTTGAATAGAAGTCCATAATTGAGCATTTATTATACTTATATCATTTAATAATTCTCTATAAACATTTGGATTATTTTTTAATTCAGGATAATTTTGAATTAAATCATTATATTTATTTAAATAAATTTGTGCTATTTCTTTTTTATTTGTTTTTCTATTTAAAAAATGAATAAATGTATTTTGATGTTTATTTAAATGATAAATTATATGAATTTCTTGTCTTGAAATAAAATGAATAAAATTTTTTAAAATATTCTTATATTCATTATTTAAATCATCTATTTCATTTATTATCATTTCATAATTTGGAGAAGTTCTCATTTGAATTTTTAATTCATTCACAGGATTTAAACTTAAATTTAAACTACCATTTTCATCAAATTTATTATCATCATTTTTTTCATCTTCTAAATCAAGAGAAATATTATTTGATTTAAATTGACTTTGACTTATATTATCAAAATCATCTTCTTCATTTTCTTCTTTTTCTTTTTTCTTTTCTAATTCTTCTTCTTCTTTTCTTTTTAATTCTTCTTCTTCTTCTTTTTTTTTTATTTCTTCTTTTTCTTCTTCAATTGATTTAATAAAGTTTTCAATATGATGATAAAAATTATCACAGACTTCTTCTGTAATAATTTCAATTTCATCATTTAATTTTTTTAATAATTCTTTATCATTTTCATTAATATTATTAAAAGTTTTTATTTTTCCATTTCCCATAACATGATAAAAATTAGTTAAATTATTAATATTTCTATCATAAAAATCTTTTTTTTCATTAAAATCATTTTGACTTAATCCAGGAATAATATTTTCCAATCTTTCATTTAATTTTTTATCATTTGAATTAGAAGGATTATCTTCAATATGATAAATTTTATTTTCTTTTGGATCATATCTTAATCCATTAAATCTTCTTAAAATTTCTTCTTTTTCAACATTTAAATTAAATATTATATCTAAAGCTGAATGAATTAATTCATGATTAGAATTTTTTTTTAAAGGAATATCAATTATATTTGAATATGAAAATAATTTTATTTCCTTTTCATCTAAAGGCTTATCAAATTCTGAAATATAACCTGTTACATAATTTTCTAATTTATTTGCTTGAGAAATTGTTTTTGGATAATCTATTAATATAAATCCAATATATAATTCTGGTTTTATTTTTTCTAATTCTTTTTCTTTTATATCTAATTCTTTCTTTAAATTTGCAATTTGAGGATTTTGTTTTTTTTTCTTATTATTTTTATTTTCTTCTTCTTCATTTTCTTCTAATTCTCTTATTTCTTTTTGAATTGAAGATATTTTTGATTGTATTTCATTTAACTTTAAATATTTATTATTTAAATCATTCATTAAATTATATCTTGAATCTATATCATTTGGGAAATCTTTATTTATTTTATATATTAAAATATTAAATAAAACTTCTTCTGGTATTTCTATTTTTATTTCTTCTTTTTTTTCTTCTTTCTCTTTTAAATTTTCTTTTTCTTTTCCTTTTTTATGTTTGCTTTTTTTTTCATTTTTTTTTTCTTCTTGAACTTCTTCATTTTTTTTCTCATTTTCTTCTAAAATTTTATTTCTTATATCCAAATAAGGTTGAATTAAAATTTGAATACTTTGAAATTCTTCTTTTTGTTTTTCAATTTCTAATTTAATATTTTCAATTTGATTTTTTTTTGCAGATTTAACTTTAGGATGTTCATCAATAGGAATATTTAATTCATCATATTCTTTCACAAAATCGAATAAAATTTCTTCCAAATTATAAATTTTTAAAAGAGGAAATTTTTCACTTAAAAATTTACTTTGAGTTTTTCTTCCACTTAAAGGACAACCTAACATAGAAACTTTAATAGGAATAAAATTAAATTTTGATTCTTTAGAAATAGGAATAATATGATGTTCCATAAAATTTTTTTCATTATTGTTTTTATATATATTATCTAATGAAATATCAACAATTTGTCCAAATTGAGTATTAACAATTTTTTTATCAGGTAATATTAAATTTTCAATTTCATCTTCAATTGGTTCATAATCTTTAATATCAATTCCATTATCATTAACATAAATTCCAGAATATAAATCAGGATAATTATATTTATAACCTTTTATATCATTTGGTATTATATTATCATTAAATAATCCAATATAATTACAATAATCAAATAATGTGTCTTCATCTTTTTTATTTAATTTTTCTCCATAATCACTTTCATATTCACTTTCATTATCTTTTTTATTTCCTTTTATATCATTTATATCTGAATTTATTAATTCTTTATTTATTAATTTTGAAGTTAATTCATCCCATTTTTCTTTATTTATTAAATCTATATTATTATCTATTTGATATTTTCCTACTTCATTTACTATATCTATTATTTGATAAAGGATTGGTTTTAATAAATTATTATGCTTTCTCTTTTTTTCTTTTTTTGATTCTATTTCTTTAGTCAAAACTTCTGAATTTATTTTATTTAATTCTTTGAAAAATTCTTCACTATTAAATTTTTTATTATCTAAATTTTGAGAATTGTCAATTGAAAAATTATTATTTTCAATATTAATGTCTTCATTTTCATTTTTATTCTTATTTTCTATCATAGTTTGAAATAAAGTTATTCTATTTCCAACTAATATTTTATTATTATGAATAGATTGAGAATTTTTAATTAAGTTCATTCCTTTTGAATTATCAGTAATTTCATCAAAAGAAGATTTACTTTTATTTTCTTCATCTTCTTTTTTATTATCTTCTTCTTCTTCATCATTTTTAATATCATCATCATTTTTAGGAAATAATTGTTGAATAGTATCATATCTTTTATTTTGTTTAATTTCAATTTTTTTATTAACTAAAAATTGACTTTTACTTCTTTCATGTTTAAAATGTTTATCCATATTTTTAATCATATTATTCATATTATTTTGACTTTCTTTAATTTTTGCCATTTCTAATTCTTCTCTTAATCTTTTTCTATCTCTTTTCTCTTTATCTTTCTTTTGTTTCATTTTCTCATTTAATCTTTCTCTCATTCTCATTAATATTATGTCTGTATTCACTTTTTGACTTTTTTTCACTTTTTTTTCATCGGGTGGAACATTTAATCCCATTTTTTCTAAATTTTCCTCATAATTCTTTATTTCTGTCACTGAATTTTTTGATGAATTTTTCAAATAATTTAATGTAGCTTTTGAAAAATAAATTACTCTTTTAATTGAATCTTCGTATTGTCTTTTTTTCTCATTATTTATACTTATTAATGATTTATTCCAATTTAATAAACTATTTTTTTCTCTATTTATTAAATTTTCTTTTCTATCTTTTTCTAAAGAAAAAATTTTTCTTCTTGCTTCACTAAATATTTCTGGATCTCTTAAGTTACTTTCCATTAATTGAAAATCTGATTCACTAAATTTTAATCTTCTAAAACGTAATTTCATATTTTTTATTTTTTGTAGTGTTTTATCTTCATTTTTTTCTCCACTTGCTAATTTATCTTCTCTACTTTTTAAATATTTTTCATTATCATTCTTATACATTAAACTTGTATATAATTTATGAATGGAATTACTTTTTTTAAATCTTAAAGCATCAAAAGTTATAAATTTTCTATCTATTACTTGTTTAATTTTATACAAAAATACTTGTGCTGTATATGGTGATTTTTTTAATATATTATTTCTATTTTTTTCATCTAATACTATATTCATATCTAAAAATGTTTTTGATAAATAACAAAAATTATGTATTATATCTTTTTCTTCTTTTGAGTTTTTATATATAGAAATGTCTGGAATAAATTTATTTTTATATAATAATTCTGCAAATAAATATCCATTTTGAAAATCTTCACTAATATTATTTATTGTTTTCGATAATTTCATATCATGATTTAACCAATCTTTTAATTGTTCAACCATATAATTACAGTTATTATTAATTATTCTTTTAATTATATTAAAATTTAAAAAAATAATAAAAATAAAATAATAAAAAAAATCTCAAACAATTTTTTTTTATGAAAATAAATATTCTATAAAAATTCAAATAAAAAAACAATATATATCAATAATAATAAAAAAAAAAAAAGAAACAAAAAAAAATTTAAAAACCCTTTAAAAACTTAATTATTCCCTTTAGTTTCACTAGCATATTTTTTTAATCTTTCAGCAGTATCTTTTAATCCAACTTGTAAAACAGCATTAACTAAATAATCAATAGTTTTAGAATCTAAAACAAGTTTATGTTGAATAATAAAATTAGCAGCTTTAACTTGCATATCACCTTGAATATAATATTTAATAGCTTCTGTATAAAATCCTTCTTTTATTTTTAATTCAGCTGCTTTATCAAACATTTCTGAACTAATTAACCAATTAAAATATTCTTGTTTCATTGAATTATATTCTGTTAAATGATGAGTTTCTGCTATTCTTAAAGCTTCTTCATATTTATGTAATTCTTTAAATATTTCTATTGCTTCTTTTATCATATTATTCTTTAACATTAAATCTTCTGCTTCTTTGAAATTCTTTTCTAAAACTAATAATTTTACTTCTATTAATGGATTATTTGGCTCTTTTTCTTTCTGTTTTAATATTTTCTTTATATATGATATTTTTGAATAATCTCCTAAGGATGCAAAACATCTTAAAGCTATTGTTAAATTTCTTTCTTGAAGAGATATTTCTGATAATTTTTTCCAATATAATATATTTTCTTTTGATATTGGTAAATTATCTAAAATTGAAACTGCTTTTGTTAAATCTCTTTCATCAAGAGCATGAGTTAAATTAACTAAATTTTCATTTAAAAACATTGAAGTTATATTATCTTTTCCATTATCATTTCCTTCATTAATATATACTTCAATTTTTCCTTTTCTTCTTTCAACTAATTCAACATTTCCTTTTACTGTCATTAATTCAGGACTTGTATAATTATCTATATTATACCAAACATATAAATTTTTTGAATTTTGTGCTACTAAAACATCAGAATTTGGAACCCATTGTACAAAATTACAAAAAGAAACTAAAGTTACTTTTTTTCCTTCTGGAACTGTTAACATATTTAAAATTTTATTTGAATCTCTGAAAACTAATTTATTACCTGATTTGTTAAAATCTAAATATTCTATATTTGAATCATTTGTAAAATTTATTATTATATTTTGAGTTATTAAATCTTGAATATATATTGTTAAAGGGTCAATTAAATATGCTATTAATTTTATATTTTGATTTTTTTTACTTGAAATTTTAGCACTAATTAAATTTTGATGACTATAATCAGTTTTAAAATATCCTATAATTTCATTATTTCCAAATTCAATAACAGCAATTTCTCCTGTTGAATAAACTAAACAAGAATTATAATTATTAAAATCAAATTTTTCAGTTCCAGTAGAATTAAATGGAACTTCACTTATTTTTTGTAAAGTTAAATCTCCTACAATTAAAGAATGTTCAGTATTAATAATAATATAATTATCTTCTTGAATATTAACTTTTAATATTTCAGGAGATAAAGAAGTTTTAATAGTCATTCTTTTTCTTTTTTTAGTATCTTTTATCATTATTTGAGATAAAGAAATATAAGTAATTTCAAATTTATCAATTATTGTTTTTTTTAAACAACTTTCAAACATATCTAAAGAACCACATAAACTTCCTGTAACTAAAACTCCAAAATCTTGTTTCCAACATAAAGCAGTGAAAGAATAATAATTTTCAATTTCTAAAATAGAACTTTCTTCCCATTTTGCTTGTTTTGAATTATAACTATAAATATAAACTCTATTATAATTTCCAATAGCAATTAAATCAAAATTACTATTAACTTTAGATATTGTAAAATCTTTCACTTTATCATCTTTTGAATAATCAAAACTTTGAATAATATTACCATTTATACTATGAAAATTAATTTTTTTATCAAGAGTAGAAGTAATAAATTGATTATTTAATAAAAAAGATAAACAATAAGAAATAGAATTTGTAGTACAAATTTTATTAGAAACATCTTTTTCTAAATTATATAAAAAAATAGAATTATCCATATGACAAGAAATAATATAATTATTATCTTCATTATAACTCATATTAACAACAAAGCTTCCAGTAGTATATAAAATTTGAGCAGAATTATTTCTTAACATACCTTTTTTAATTTTTCCATCAGCAATTCCAAAATAAATTTCTTGTGATTTTTTATTAGGCCAAATCATAGCAGTAACAGGAGAATTTTGTTCAAATTTATTACAAATTACTTTTTTATCTCCCCAATTAGCACCTAAATTATAAACAAATATTATACAATCACTTTGAGAAACTGCTAATTTTGTTGAATCTGGAGAAAAACATATTTCTTTTACTACATATGATTTTGAATTTTTATTCGCTGGTTTTGTTTGAAACATTTCTTTCTTTTTTCCATCTTCTTCATATAATGTTATTCTTACTGAACGTTTTTCATCAACATGTGCTACTGCTAATCTAAGTAAATTTGGAGACCATGATATTGCAAATATTTTCTTCATTCCATCTATACTTTCTTGAAGATTATGAAGATGTTTGAAATTCATTTTTTTTTTTTTAATTTTTTATTTTTTAATATTTGTTTTTTTTTATTATTCTTTTTTAAATTATATTTTGAATTTTTATAATAAGAGTTAAAACAGCATTAATTCTTTTTATTAGTTTTGTTTTTTTTAAATATTTTAAAAATAATTTATTTTTTTATTTTTTATTATATTTTTTAAATATGTCCTTTTTTCTTTTTGGGTTTTTTATCATATTAATTATAATAAATAAAACAGAAGAAAAATATGAACAAATATATTGTCATGAAGTTCCATTTTGTAATAGATTTATGTTTTGGGGAGAACAAGCACCAATATATTATATAGATAATAAAACAATATCAATAAGTTCAAATATAATAAAAGGAACAATAAAAAATTTTAATAGAGAATATATATCAAATGCTCATGATTTAGAATTTATATTATATGTATTAAAAAGTGGTTTATTTAGAATGAAAATAAGACCAATAGGAGAAGATAGATTTGAATTAGATTCTGAAGACGAGCCTTTCGAAATGAAAAAATCCCAAAAAAGAAAAAATATAAAAACATCATCATCAAATGACAATATAGTATTATATTATTATACTCATAAAAAAGTAAAATATGAATTAGAACTAAAGTATTCTCCTTTTCAAATTCATTATAAAATAAATAATAAAATGGTATTTTTTATAAATTCCAAAAATTTATTTGATATAGAATTCCCAGGAAAAGATTTTAAAGCATCAGAAGAAGATATAATGCAAACAATAAAATTAGATATATTAATACCAGAAAGTATAATATTATCAGGATTACCAGAAAGAGCAGGAAATGTAGGATTAATAGATACAAATAAAGATGAATATTATCATTTTTATAATATTGATATGTTTAAATATCAAAAAAAACAATTTGCAGGAATTTATGGTTTTATTCCTTTTATTATGACTCAATCTTATGGAGGAAATGTTATCGGAGGTTTTATTTGGAATAATCCAAGTGAAACTTTTATTGGAGTAAAATCTTTAAATGAAGGAAAAAATGTGATTTGGATGAGTGAAACTGGAATTTTTGATTTTTCTTTTTGGAGTAGTGAAGATATTGATTCTTTCTATAAAATTTATCATAGATTTATTGGAAAAACTCCTTTACCAAATATATTTACTTTAGGTTATCATCAAAGTAGATATACTTATCATAATGTTGAAGATATGAGAAAAATTGATAATAAATTTGATGAATATAATATTCCTTATGATTCTATTTGGTTTGATATTGAACATACTGATGGTCAAAGATATTTTACTTATGATCAAAATAATTTTGAACCAACTCAAGTCGAAAAATTTTTATCTGAATTAGAAAAAAAAGGAAGAAAAGCAATTTATATAATTGATCCACATATAAAAGTAGATAAATGGTATCCAATATATTATGATTCAATGAAAAGAAATTATTTCATTAAATATAATGGACAAGATTTTATAGGAAAATGTTGGTGTGATGAAGCATCTTATTTAGATTTATATAATAAAGAAGTAAGAAATTATTGGAGATATTTAATATTAAAAACAGAATCATATTTTCTAAATTCTAAAATAATTCATATATGGAATGATATGAATGAACCTTCAGTTTTTGAAATTCATAGAAATACAATCCCAAAAAGTGCAACATTTATATATAATAATAAAAAATATGAACATAGAAATGCTCATAATATATATGGTTATTTAATGCATAAAGAAACATATGAAGCATTAAAAGAAAAATATGAAAATAAAATAAGACCATTTGTATTAACTAGGAGTTTTTTTTTAGGTTCACATAAATATTCTTTTTTATGGACAGGAGATATAATTTCATCATTTAATGGTTTAGAATCAACAATTCCAATGTTAATTCAATTATCAATAAGTGGATATTCTTTTATTGGAAGTGATTTAGGAGGATTTGCTGAAAATGGTGATGTGAATGTTTATATAAGATGGTATCAATCTGGTGTTTTTTTCCCTTTCTTTAGACAACATACTCATAGTCATACTCATAGAAGAGAAATTTGGTTATTTACTAAAGAAAATTTTGAAAAAATAAAATATTCTATTCTTCTAAGATATCAAATTTTACCTTATATTTATAGAGAAGTTTTTATACATTATTATAAAGGAATTCCTATTATTAGACCTTTATGGTTTTATTATAAAAATGAATTAACTTTAAGTAAATTTGGTAATAATGAATATTTATTTGGAGAAAGTATTTTAGTAAGACCTGTTTTAAATAAAAAAGAAGATAGAGATAATATCATTAATTTATATTTACCTGAAGATGAAAGATGGTATAATTTTTATAATTATGAAGAAATTTTAAATAAAGGAGAAAGTGATTATTCTATCAATGAATATACTATTGGAGCTTTTATTAAAGGAGGAAGTATTATTCCAAAAAAAATGAGAATAAGAAGAAGTTCTCTTTTAATGAAAAAAGATCCTTTAACATTAATTATTACTTTAGATAATAATAATAATGCTAAAGGAATAATTTATTTTGATGATGAAAATAATTTGGATTATGAAAAAGGAATTTATTCAATTTTAAATATATATTTTAAAGACGGTATAATTAGTAATAAATGGGAAAAAACTTCATTTAAAGTTGATAATAAAATTGAAACAATTATTATTTCTGGTTATCCTAATTTAATAAATTCAGTAGAATTAATTAAAAATGACAATAAAATAAATGTAGAATTTAAACAATACGAAAATAAATTAATTGAAATTAAAAGAATTGGAAATGAAAATTTATGTGAAAACTTCGAAAAATGGGAATTTATATTAAAATAAAACTTTTCTTATATTTAATATAATTTAAAAAATAAATAATAATTATAATTTAAAAAAAAAACATATTAAAAAAAGAATAAGAATAACAACAATTATTAAAAATGAATAATACAAAAGAAAATATTTTTTCAAATAATAACTCAAATCAAAATAAATTTCAAAATATTCGTCCTTTAAAAACTTCAAAATATAATATTACAAAAGATATTCAAGTTCAATTTTTTGATACTTTTAATTCAATGAAAAATGAAATAGATCAAATTTTTCCTGCAATGCAAAAGAAAGTTGATTTAACGTCTCAAGAAAAAAAAATAAGGGAAGAATTAATAATTGAAATAAAAAATTTTAGAAATAAATATAAATTGAGTCAAGCATGCTTTTATTCTACTATTTATCTTTTTGATAAATTATTAGCAAAAAAAATCAAATTAAAAATATATGAAATTGCACTTGGTGCTTTAATTTTATCCATTAAATTTTTTGAATTAGATGGTATTTCTCCTCATTTAAATAAATTTCAAGAAATTTTAAAAAGTAATCAAAAAATGACATTAGATAAAGTATTTGAAATAGAAATTAAATGTTTAAAAGAATTAAGATATAAATTTAATACTCCAGATCCATATCATTTTATTAATATTATTTTAATGTATGGTATAATTTTTAACACAGATTCAAATAAAAGAAAATTAAGTGGTTCAATTTATCATTTACCATTACAAATTTATGAAAAAATAATTATTGCTAATAGTGATTATTTACAATTTCATCCTTTATTAATTGCTTTTTCTTGTGTTGCAATTGCAAGAGATATATATAAATTAGATAAATGGATTCCTATTTTATCCAAAGTTTTTAACATTACTTTTGATGAATTTGAAGAAGTTTATTATTTTATTTATGATTTATATAATGAATGTAAAGAAAAAGAATTAATTAAACAAAAACAATTAGATGATTCTTTGGGAAATTTAAATATTAATCAAGAAATTAATAAAAAAAATTTGAATAAAATTTTTAATGAAGTTCAAAAAGATAATTATAATATAAATAAAAATGATTCAAAATTAAATGATTTAGATGCTGATCAAAGAAGAATAATAAATAATCAAGATAGTAAAGAATATATTCTTAAATCAGCTTTTAATTATAATTTAATTAGAAATCCTTCTGATACTTCGTTAAAAAAATATATTAGTAAAACAAAATCATTGGATATTAATTTTGATATTAAAGATATAAATGATATAAAAAATAAAAAAGAAAAGCAAAAAGATTTTATTAATTCTTTTGGTGAAAATAATAGTTTTGAAAGAAAAAATGAAATAATAGTTAATAAAAAAATTTATCGAATTAATAATGATAATAAATATGTAAAAATGAATCAATCATATAATAATTATTCAAACCAATTCAAATTAGATTTTAAAAACCCAAAAATAAAAGAAGAAAATAAGAAAGAAATATTTTTTTATAATCCTGTTCAAAAAACAAATTTAAGTGAATATACAAGTCATAAATCAAAAATGATTTCAGCTGTGACAAGAGCAAAATTATCATTTTTAAAAGATTCAAAAACAAATTTAAATTTTTTAAATAATTCTACAAAAAATGCATATATTAATAATAAATCTTTAAATATTAGTTTGAATAATTATAATAATTCTTTTGCATCGACAACAACAAATTCATATCAAATTAAAGGTTTAAATCAAAATAATTTTCATAAATATGTTCCAACTGAAAGTAATAATGTAACAAGACTAACTAATAATAAATATAAATATTTATTTATAAATAAAAAATAATTATGTATACTTTTATACTTAAAAATTTATTTTTTGATGAATAGATATAAATTATAGTTGAAAAATTCTAATTTAATATTTTTTTATTCTTAATTTTTATAATAAACCCCTTTTGGAAAATATAATATTATTTTAAAATAAAGAAAATAATTAAAAAATATGTCTGAAAATCCAGAAACAAAAACTCCAAAAGAGAATGAAAAAGAAAATGAAAAAAAGATTGAAAAAGAAAAAGAAAAAGAAATTGATTCTTCAAAAAAAGAGATATCAAGAGGAAGATTAAAAGGTAGATTAAGTAGAAGAGGAAAATTAACAAATACAAAAAGAGATATAAATATAGAAGAAAACAATGAAAAAAATAAACAACCATCAAATTTAAATAATGAAGAAAATGATAATAATAAAAATAATAATAATAATAATCAAAGAAGAAGAGGAAACTTTCAATTAAGAAGAAGAAGAAATTTAAATAATAATAATCAAAGACAAAGAAGGCAATATAATAATTTCCAAAGAAATAATAATTATAGAAGACAAAGAAGAAGAATAGGTTTATTTAGAAGAAATAATTATAATTATAACTATAATAATAATCAAAATAATAATAATTTTAGAAGACAAAGAGCATATAATTTTAGGAAATTATATGTATCAAATTTAGATTCTAAAATAACAGGACATGAATTAAATCAAATATTTTCGAGAATTGGAAAATTAACAAGATGTTTTATTAATTATGATAAATTAGGAACTTCATTAAGAAGTGCTTTTGTTGATTATGAAAATCCAAGAGATGCAAGAAGAGCAATTAATCAATTTGATGATACAAAAATTGGAAGAGATTTTGTGAGAGTAACTTATAAAAGAGTTAGAAGAAATAATAATAATAATTATAATAATAATAGATATTATATACCTAGAAATATCAATTATAATTATAATAATAACAATAAAAGAAGAATGGTATTTAGAAGGAGAAGATATTAAAATATTTAAAATTTATTTTAATTTTTTTTTAAAAAAAAAGATAGAAATAAAAAATATTTAAAATGATAATTATTTTAAAATAAAATAAATAAAAAAAAAATAATATTCAAAAATGAAATTAGTAAAATTTTTAATGAAATTGGTAAATCAAAAAGTGACAATAGAATTAAAAAATGGAACAGTAGTAACAGGAAATATAACAGGAGTAGATATATCAATGAATACTCATTTAAAAACAGTAAAAATGACTTTAAAAGGACATGATCCAGTAACTTTAGAACATTTAACAATAAGAGGAAATACAATAAGATATTTTTTTCTACCTGAAGATTTAAATATAGAACAATTTTTAGTTGATGATTCTACTAAATTAAAACAAAAATATAATGCAATTAGAGGAAGAAATAGAGGTAAGCCTAAAAATAAAAAAAAATAAATTTTTTTTTTAATTTTTGTTTATTTATTATTTATAAATTATATTCTTTTTTTCATATTAAAAAAAAAAACATATATTTTTTATTCTTGAGGTAAAAAAGGATGATTCATTTCTGCTTCTTCATCAATAATATTATTAATTTCATTCATTTTTTTATTTATAATTTCCTCTTTTTTATTATATATTTTCTTAAAATTTGGAGCTGGCTTTGCTTTAAATGGAAGAGGAGGAATAAATTCTTCTGTTTCATTAACAAAAACAGATTTAAAATTATATTTATTAGTATATTCTTTTTTTTTATTATATGAATGAACTAAAAATCCATTCATTCCTACTTTTGGAATATAATTTAATTGATTATTCATCTCTTGACTTTCACATCCTATAAATTGCTTTTTTATTATTGGTTGTTTTGTAAAAGTTTGAGAAAAAAAATTAAATATATTATTTGAATTTGATATTAGGTCATTTTTATTTTTATTTACTATTCTATATAAATTTTTATCCTTGTCTAATATATTTCTATTCTCTTTATTTATATTTTTGGCTTTATTTTGAATTGAAGATTTTATTCTTTTTTTATTATTTGTTTTTATTTTTTCTTTTTCTTCTTTTTCTTTTTCATTTTTCTTTTTTTCAATATTTTTATATAATTTCATTTTAGTAAGTAAATCATGTTCTTCTTTACTTAATTTTTTAAAATCAAAATTTCCTTTTTTTTTAATTTCTTCTTTAATTTTGCTTTCTAATTCTTCAAATTTTTCTTTTTCCTCTTCAATATTTTCTAGAGAAAAATTTTCTGCATTATCACCCTTTAAATTTTCTTCTTCTTTAAATAAATCATTTTCATTTTTTTTTCCTAAATCACTAACTAATTTTTCATATTCAATTTTAGACATAATATTTTTCATATCAGATAAAACTTCTTTTGTTTTTAAAAAATTATCAGGATTATCTTTAATTAATTTTTTATTTGAATTAACTTTATTATCATCAATTATATCTTTCTCATTATTATCATTAAAATCATCACTTTCTTCACTTTCTTCATAATCACTATATTTATTTTTTTTTTCAACTTTTTTTTTTACAGGTTCTAAATAATGAAAAGTTCTTTTAATTTTTGTTGTTTTTGGTCTTTCAATAATATTATTTTGAACAGGAAATAAATTTATACTTTTTTCTTTCATAAATATTTTTTCTTCATAAGGTTTTACATAATTATCTTCATTATTTTCACTTTCTTGAATTTTATGTAATTTTATTTTATTATTTGTATATTTCCATCCATGAGCAGAATATGGTTTTTTAAATAATATATTTTTTTCTTTCATTTCTTTTTTTTCTTCTTTTGTAAAATCTAATTGAATATAATTCACATCCACTTTTTCCATATCTTTATCTGATATTTCTTCTATTTCATCTTGAATTTCAGTTTCTGATTTTTCTTCTTTTTTTTTTCTTTTTTTATTTTTTTTCTTTTTATTTTTATATTCTTCTAATTGTTCTTCATCTGTATATACTTTCTTTTTTTTCTTCTTTTTATATACTTGTCCTTTTATTATATAAGGTTCATTTTTTTCTTCTTCAATATTTTTTTTCTTTTTTTTCTTTTCTTTCTTTTCTTCTTTAAAATCATCTTTCCCAATTCCATTAAAATTAAAAAATAAATCTTGAATTTCAACATTTGATTCAAATTTATCTAATTCCATTTATAATAACTTTTCCACTCAAAAAAAAACTTATAAAAATAATAAAATAAAACTTTTATATAATTAAAATATTAGAAAAAATATTTTTTTTAATTTAAAAAATATTTCAAGCAGAAAATTCATTAACTTTTTCTCTTAATTTATTTTTAATATCTTCATCTTTTTCAAAAATATGTTCTATAGTATTTAAAATAATATTTTTAACATCTTCAATATCCCATTTAAAATTAACACTAACTTCATAATATTCTTGACTAACATCACTTAAAATTAACATTGTATCATCTGTATTTATAGAAATATTTTTAAAATAAACTGCATTTCCATTTAAATCAACAATTTTTTTATTCCAAAAATTTTTTAAAGGAATTTTAGAAAAATCTGTTTGATGAGTAATTTTATATGAACAAGTTGGACAAACTTCAATATGAATATTTCTTTTTAATATTTCTAAATAATGTTCTTCTTTTAAAAAATAACAATGAGAAACTCTATCAGGAATAAATTTATCAAAAGGAAAAATTTGATAATTTGGATTTTCTCCCATATGAATTGTTATTTTTAAACCTTCATTTCTAAATTTTTCTAAAATAGGAATTATATCTTCATATTTATGTATTTCATTTATTTCATTTCCTGAATAATCTATTCCAACTATTAATTTTTTTAAATTTTCATCTTTAAAATTTTTATATATATTATATGTATCTTCATAATCATTTAATTGTTTTTCTCTATCTAAACTTATTATTAATCTTGTTATCATATTATTTTCATTATTAAAATTATCTATTTCTTCTAAAACCGCTTTTAAATATTCCTCTTTTGTAAATAATTCTGGTTTTCCTTTTAAAGATGTTCTTATTTCTAAATAAATTACATTATGTTTTTTCCAGTCTTCTAACATTTCTTTTGTTATTTTTCTTACTATTGATAAATTTGTTAATATTTTAGATGATATTTGAAAAAATTTCATAGCATTTGGAAAATCCATTTTTGAATATAATTTTTCTAATTCATTTCTATCACTTATTGATAAATTTTCTAATAATGTTTTTTTTCTTATACTTCCATTTAAATGAGCATGAATATCTATTTTAGGAAGTGAATTTGATAAAGTAAATAATTGAATTTGTCTTTGAATGTCTGCTTCCATTTAAATATAAAAAAATATATAATTTTTTTATAAATTTAAATTAGATTAAAAAAAATTAATATATTATTTTTTTTTATTATAATAAAAATTTCTCATTTTTTCTCTTTTTATTTCGGCAATTCTATTATTTGAAGAATTGTCATATTGAGGATATTGATTATCATTATAAAATATTAATTCACTTTTTGCATTTCTCCAATCTAAATTTGTGTTCCAATCATTATGAAGAATTATTTTATATGAATTGTCTATTTTTTTATTTTGTTTTTGTTTTTCTTTATCATTAAATATATTTGATTTTAAAGATTCTATTTTACTTCTTCTACTAAAATATTCTTTTGGTAATTCCTTTTGATATATATTTCTTTTTATGTTTTGATTAAAATATTTTTCATCATTTTTATTTGAATAATTTTCTTCATATGTTGTTTTAAAAAAATTTGGGGAAGAAGTATTTTTATGAAATGTTTTTTTCTTATTTTTATATTTTGTTATATTTTTTATATTATCTTTTAAACTCTTAATATTTTTAAAATCATTATAATTATCATCATAATAATTATATGTTATTTTTTCCTCTTTTTTTGGAGGTAATTGATTAAAAATATCAGAGCCATAAATTGCATTATATACTTTTATTCTATTACCAAATTCATTTTTATTCATAAATTTAAACAATTTAAAAAATTAAGAAATAAATAATATAAATTTTTTATTTTTTTTTCTGAAAATAATTTAAAAAGTATGAGCCAAATTTCATAATTTTTTAAAATTTATACTACTTTTGTCCTGATTCTAATTATATTCCAATATATTATATTTAGTTATTTTTCTAAAATTATTCTAAACAATTTTTTGTATTTTAATTAATAAAAAAATAAATTTTGAACCCTTACTAATATTCAATAAATATATTATTTTTTAAATTATTCTATAAATTAATTAAAATTAAATTTCTGAAAATAATTATGAATTAAGAAGAATTAAAAATTTTTTCTTCTTTTTCAAAAAAAATTTCTTATAAAAAATATTTTGAAAAAATATTATAATAAATATAAAGGCATAATATTTTTTAATATATATTAATTGTTATATATAGCATTAAATATATTATTTTCCCTTTTTAATATTTTATATTTTTATTATCTTTATTAATATGATTATTTCCATTATATAAAGATTCTTTATCTTTAATATAATTATAGTTATGAGTATTTTTCTTATTTGAATTATCAAAATTTAATTTTCCAACTTCAACACTAGAATAAGCGTTTTGTATTTTTTTATTATCTGGAGAATCACCTTTTCCACAAATTATATTAATTAATTTTGTCATAAATTCTTCTTTTTCAATTTCAAAACAACGACTTATCATAGAAATAATATATTTATGATTATATAAATTTTGAAAATATTTTTGATTAGTTATTGAACTTTTATCTCCTCCATTTAATTTTAAATTATTATAAATTATTTCGTAATTAGTCATAAATTCATCTATTGATTTAAATTTATTTTCTTTAATATTTTTTTGAACAATTTTAAGTAATTCTTTTATACTCACTCTTATTCTTTGAGTTATATCATATAAATTTAACCATTCATTTTGTGGAGTTGGATGTTTTTTTGGATTAAAAGATAAACATTCACATAAAAAATTTTCTAATTCCGGTGAATAATATTTTAATAAATCCTTTAATAAAAAATCCTTTTTATTTAAATAATTTTCTTCAATATATATTAAAGTATGAAATAAACAACAATTATTATATTTTTTTATCTCTTCATAATACATAAATAAATATTTAAAACAAACCAATTTTAAATTTCCAGTTATCATTTTCAACATTAAATAACCTAAACAAAAATAAGGAGAAATATTAATTTTTAATATTTTTGAAATTTTAAATAAAAATTTTTTACATTCACAAAAATGATTAGAATAAGTATAATTTCTTAGAAAAGGGGGATATATTCTTATTTTATTAGATATATCAAAAAATAAATCACAACCACAAAATATTTCTTCATTAACATCATATTTCATATTTTTAATTAATTCATATAATTTTTGTGAAATACGAGATAAAATAAAATTATCACAAAATCCAATTGAATTAATATAATCATTAATTGTATCTCCAATTGGTTGTTCGATTAAGATAGAAAAAAATCCTTCAGGATTATTTACAAAATATTGATAAATTTTTAAATAATTTTCATGTTTACTATATAATTTATTCCATTCATTTATTTTTTTTATTAAAATCTGTGAATGAGAAAAATTTATTTCTTTTATAAAATATAAATTAACTGTTGGAATATGAATATAATATTTATAACCATTTTTTATTTTATATGTTATTCCATCTTCTAAATTTAAATTATTTTTACTTTTAATCATATTTTTATTATTTGAATTATTTTCTTTAATTTGATTATTTTCTTGATTAATTAAATTTGATTCATTATCCTCAAATAAATTTTTAGGAGTAAAATTTGAATGAGTTTTATTAAAAGAAATATTAGCACTATATGAACTTTTCATATTATTTTTATTATCACTTTGTTGAAATTGAATATTTTTTTTATCTTTATTATCAAAATGTAATTTTATTTTACTTCCATTTAAATAATTGATATTATTATTATTAATAAAAACTGGTTTAGAATTAAAATATTTATTCCCAGAGTGATTTCCTTCTGTTTTGGTTCTTTCAATATTTTCATTATATGAATATTCTTTAGGAGGCGAAATTTCTTTTTTATTCTTTTGCCTTGGAACTGAGGAATGTCTTGTCTAAAAAATAAAAAAATAAAATATATTAAAAAAATTAATTTACTCTTTTATTAGAATTATAACTGTCATAATAATCATCATTATTATCTTTACTAACCATTTGAGCAGAATCATTTCTTCTTCTATGTAAAATTTCTTTTGTATTTGTTTGATAAATTCTTCTTTGATTTTGAATAGTACTTTCTCTATTATAATAAAAGAAAAATAAAATATATTTTTTACTTTGGTTTTACTGTAAATGCATCTGGTAATCTATTTGTTAATAATTTTGGTTTTCCTTTAACTTCGGATTCTTTTGTTGTTCTAGGAGTAAAATGTGATAATCTTTCTTTTTCTGATTTATTTTGAACATAATCTCCTCTAAAATAATTCTGAATTATTGGTTTATTTTGATTATTTTTTATTTCTTCTACAGTCAAAAATTTAAAGTTATTATTATTATTTTCTTTCATGTTATTTATTTATAGTATTAAAATTTTTTTTTTTAAGAATGTAAATTAATAAATGTTTTTATTTTTATTTATTTAAATTTAATTATAGAAAAAAATATTATAATGCTTAGCATAAATTTATTTATTTTTTAATGAATTATTAAAAAAGAGAAAAAAGTAACATATTTTTTGTAATCTATGAAAATATTATTATAATTTTTTATCAACAAAAAATCAGGTTAATCTGAAAATATTCAAAATAATAAAGAGTTGATCTATTAGAAAAATAAATGAATATATTTTCTAAAATTTATTTATTATTATTATTATGCATTCTAAATAAAAAAAATAAATATTAAAAAAATATATTTAATAGAGAAAGAAATTAAACATTTTATAGAACTTAAAGCATATTTTCATCAATATCTTTTAAATTATATTTATTTTTTTAAATAATTAATAAACAAATTTTTTAAGAAAAAAAAAGATGAATTTTTTATTCGAATACCAATTTCAATATCCATTTATCAAAATAAAAAAAAGTTTTAAAATAGAAAGAAAAAAAAAAGAATATAGAAATTCAAAAACAAGTTTTTTCCCTGATTTATCATGTGTAATTGAAGAAATCGGATTAATAAAAATGTTCGATGAAAAAAAAATTTTATGTGATTATTCTAATTATTATCATGTAACATATTTAATGAAAAGAGAAAAAGGAATAAATAATATAAAACATTTATCAATTAAATATGATTTTTGTTTAGATGTTGTTTTAAAAGCAATTGATTATATGGATAGATATTTTCTTTCTAAAAAAAAAAATAATATATTATCAATATCTTCTATTTGTTTATTAATTTCTTTAAAATTTAATGAATCAACTTCAATTAAACCAAAAAAATTTATGACATATTTAAAAAAATCAATATCAAATATTATAGAAATAGAAGAAGAAATTTTATCAACTTTAAATTATGATTTAAATACTTTTACTTTAATGGATATTATTCATATTTTTTTTATTAAAAATACAAAATTTTTTGAAAAAATAAAAGATTCTCCTGAATTCAATAGAAAAATATGGTTTTATGCTCAAGCAATAATTGAAGATCAAAGATATTTAGATTTTAAAATTATTGAATTGGCTCATTGTCTTATTTTATTTTCTTTAAGCAATTATTTTATGAAAATAGAAAAAGAAAAATTAGGGAATGTATTATATAATTATTATCAAAAATTATCTAAAATGGAGAATATTAAACTTAGACAATGTAAATTTATCTTAAAAATAGTTTTAAACTCAAGGTTTAAAAGAATGTAAACTTATTTTAAATTATTTAACTGTTTTATTAATGATTATCTATTATATATAATTTACAAACTTATATGAAATCTATTATGTTGATAATATAAATATTTCTATAAGAAATTATAAATTTTCAGAAAGAGATCAATAATTTAAATTAATTCATTAAAACTTAATTTAAATAAATTTTATAATTCAAATATATATAATTAAATATTATCATCATCTTCATTTTTAACAACTTGATAATCATTATCTAAAAATTTAAAAAATTTTTGCATATGTTGATAAACATCATCACTTAATCGATCAATATTATTATGAGAAGTACCATCAATAAATAAAGGTTCAAATTTATTTTTACTAGCTTTATATAATTCTTTTCCATGATAAAAAGGAATAATTTCATCTTTAATAGAATGAAATATACAAACAGGACAATCAATATTTTTCATTCGATCAATATTAGGAAACATATCACCAGGTAAAGTAAATCTAAATTTAAAAATAACTCTAAAAGCACTTAAAAAACCACAATTAATAATTAAACCTTTAATTTTATGTTTTTCAGCTAAATAACAACTTGGTCCACTTCCAACACTTCTTCCATAAGCAATAATTCTATTTGGAGGAACATTTAATTGTTCAGTTAAATATTTATAAACAGCATCAATATCATTATAACAATATTGTTCACTACAAGTAAAATTTTCTTGATTATTTGTTCCATATCCTGTATATTCATACATTATTATATTTACATTAACATAATGAGAAAGAGATTTTGATGCCCAATCATATACTCCATATACATCTTCTGCATTTCCATGTGATATTATTAAATAAAGATAATTTTCATTTTTTATTATAGTTTTTACTTGAATTTGACTTCCATGAGATGTTGGAAGAAATACATCATTTTCTGCATCTTGTTCATGAACTTTTAATTGAGGCATAAATACTATTTTGTTTATTATTGAACCCATTTTTTTTAGATATTATTTTATTCAAATTTTTTTCTTTTTTTTAAATTAAATAATTATTAAAGTTTATTTATACATATTTATTATTTTAAAAAATGTTCATAATTAATATATTAGAAAAGGGGATATATATGATTAGATATTTAAAAATGAAATAGAAAAATTCAATAAATAAATAGTATTTGATATATCTAATTATTGATTTTTATTTATTAAATTTTTTGAATTGTTAATTCTCCAAATTTTAGATATAGGTGGATATTTAATTCAAACAAAAAAATTCAAAATCAAAAATTGATTAAAATAATATTCAATATATTCATAATTATTTTTGAAAAAATAATTATGATAATTTAAAAAATTTCTATTAAATTAATTAAATTTCTAACAGGAAAAATAATTCTTCAAATTAATAACATTCATTATTCATTATCAATAATATTTGAAGATGATTTAAAAAAGAGAATAAGATAATAAATGTTAATAAATGGAGATTATTATTCGAAAAAAATTGCAATTTATATAGATTCAAAATAA
>JAJJKW010001621.1:0-52633 GCA_023805745.1 Isotricha sp. YL-2021b | reverse complement strand
TAATATATAATATAAATTTTAGTAGAAATTTTTTCTTTTAACAAATACTTGAATAACTCTTTTATTTACTACAAATTTTTTAAATTATCTTTTTGTTCACATGAATTATATTGAATTTTTTGTTTTGCTCAATTATATTTTAATATTCAATAAAAAACATTAAGAACCTTTAGTATATATCTAAAAGAATAATTATAACCAAAATTATATATCTTTTGAAATAAAATTTTGGGAATTTACTATGGACAGAGATTTTACGAATGATTTATCTTAAAAAAAATTAATAGATATAATAAAAAGAAAGTTTCATTTAATAAATAAAAATAAAAAAATTTTTATTTAATAAATTATAAAAAAATTCAAAAAAATATACTTAAAATTTACTTATTCATTGAAAGAGTTTTCTTTTGGAATATCAATACTTATAGAATTTTCTTTAGGAATTGATATAGAAGAACTTAAATCTTGAATTTCTAAAGTTTTAATTTCTCTTCTTGAACTGCTAATATCATTTTCTTTCTCAGGAATTGTTTTTTTTAAATTTTTTTTATTTCTCAATTTGCTATTTGAATTAATATCAGTGAGACTATTTTTTTTATTTGAACAAATACTACTTTTTTCATTCACATAAGAATTTTCTTCCTTTCCAGTTTTTATTTTTGTTTTATAAAGAATTGGTTCTGTTAAAGCATTTAATTGTTTTAAAGTATTTAATTCAGGTAATTTTCTATTACAAAAATCTTTAATATTATTTCCAACTCCTTTATTATAATAATTTCCAATTTGTGAATTTAATATTTTTCTTACATCTTCTTTTGTAGTTAAATTATTTAAAATTAATTTTGTATGATAAGATAAAAAACTAAGAGAAAAAAATAATATACCTAAAACTAAAAGAAGAGAAATCATAGTTGGAATTAAATTTAATAAAACAAAACATGGCCAATATTTTTCATCTTTATCAAAAGTTCGATTAAATTTTTTACAAAAAATGACAATAGCAAAAGCCAAAAGAAAAAGACAATTTAAATTTAAAAAAATTAAACTAAAATAAAATACACAATAATTTCCTTTTCCAACACAATTTCCTATCCAAATACAATGATGATCAAATCTTAAAACACAATTATCACAATTTTGACAATGATGACTTCTTAAAGGTTTTGTTATTTTACAAGTTGGACATAAACTTGTTTTAACATAATTTCCTTTATAAACTAATTTTATTTTTTTTTCATGAAGAGAAAAATTATTTTCATTTCTTTTTAACATTCCTGGATCTGAAAAACATGTTATTACGAAAAATATAAGAAACATTACAAGTAAAAAAAGTTGTACTATAAAAGGAGCCACAGTGAAATTATCTTTTAAAAACTTAATTTATTATAATTAATTAATTTATTCTTACATAATAATGCCATGATAAAAAAAGCACATTCGGAAATATTATTATTGAAGATGTTATTAATAGTGGTAAAAAACCTCTTGAACCTGTCATACATTTTCCATCACAATAAAAAAAATTAGAACCTTTCCATTTATAATATTCCTAATTTATAATAGATTTTATTTTTGAAAAATTTACTTTAACTTTTTGTTTCTTTTTTTCCATTAAAGAGAATAAAATTAAAAAATTTTAATAAAAATAAATTTAAAAAAATTCAAATATTTATTTTAATATATTTTTTCTATTTTATTTAATCCCCAAAAACAATTACAACAAACATCAAAATCACAATTTGGACAAGACATACTTAAACCAGAACTATAAACAGTTGAACAACATTTATCACAAGACCACATATATCTTTTTGTTGGTTTTAATAAATGATGATGTAATTTTAACATTTCTTCTTCACTTGCATGTTTTGAACATTTAAAACAAAAATAAAAATTATTACATTCTGGACAATAATAACAATCTTCATCTTCATTTTCTTTATTACATACACAACAATTTCCTTTTAATTTCCCTAATTTACTTAATAAATGCTTATGAACAAAAGGAAATTTATATAAATTTTCCATTAATTATTTTTTAAATTGATATCTAGAAAAAAAATTTAAATGAAAAAAATAGTATATTCAAATATAAATTACATATTATATTAATAACCATTATATAATAAGATATAGTAAAATATATATAAAACAATAAAAAAAAAATTAAACAAAATTTTTAATAGGAACAAACATTTCAGCAGAAAAGAAACTCCTTTCTAATATTTCTTTACTTAAAAATTCCAAAGGAAATTCTACAATATGTCCTTTAATATTATCTTTATATAAATTATATTTTTCAATCATTTTTCCTAAATCTTCTTCAGTATAATCTTTTCTATTAGGAATATCTTTAAAATAAACAAATTTATCATCGGGATAACAATTAAAAATATTTCTATAAGTTTCAGTATTAACTTTTGCAGTGTTATTAATTAAATCCCAAACTTCATCACTTAAAGGATCCATTAATAAATTAAAATCATCAGTATCTTTTTCAATTCCTAAATGTTCTTTCCATAAATTTATTCTTAATCTTTTTGCAAAAGTTGAAGCTTTATAATTTTCACCATTCATAACAGAATTATGATTTTCATTTTCATTTTCATCTTTAAATAAAACTGCAAACTCTGAATCTCTATCACCAGTCATTGATCTATCATTAATATTAGCACTTCCCATAATCACATATTTATCATCAATAATCATTAATTTAGAATGAATATATATTAATTCTGTTACTGGAATTCCATTTAATTTATCATGATTTCTTAAAGAAAAAAATGCTATATATTGTCTAAATAATTCCGGATTTTTTTCATCTAGTAATTCTTTTAATTTTTCTATAAGACTTAAACCATTATTTCTTGAAATTGCTTTATAAGTAAATTTTAATATTACTTGTAATGTACTCGATTCTTGAACATTTCCTGCAAAACCAGGTAATAAAGGAATAAAAATTATGACTCTAAATTTTTTATTTTCTCTATGTGCTTTTAATATTCTTTCTCTTATTTTCAAAGCTATTTCATTTATGATTAAATTTGAAACTGACGCTCCCATTTCTTGATATTCTTCATCTGTAAAACTTTTTGAGATAAAAAATTGATTTTCTATATAAATATAATATTCACTTTTTTCTATTAAATGATAATATGCATTTAAAATTGATGTTTCTGTTTTATTTAATCCTCCTGACCAATAACTTAAAGATCTTAAACATTGACATGACATTTTTATTTCACTTGCATTAAATTCTACTTGATAACTTTTTAAATTTATATTATTTATTAAAGTTGTTTCCTCTGAATTTGATTTAAATATTTTAAAAGATTTTAATTGCTTTTTAAAACCATTTTTTAATAATTCGTAATAATCTGTTTTTTTTTTTTTCTCTTTTTGAACATTTGTTCTTAAAGATGAAGAATTAGAGTCATTATTTTTATTATCTGTTAATTTTCTTACAAAATCAAAATTGGCTTCTTCATTTCTTTTATTTTCATCTATTTCTATTAAATTCTGACCATTATTTGTAAAATTTAATTCTAACATATTAGCATTTGTATTATTTGTTGTTATATCTGGTATATTTCCATTTGTGATTTTTTTTTCATTTTTAAAAATATTTTCAGTTCTTTTTACTTCTTTATCAAAATTCTTATCTAAACCATTATTTAACCTTTTTTCTCTTTTTGCATTTACTTTTCCCCATAAATTTAATTTTAATTTACTTGATCTCTTATTATTACGATTACTACTTTTTAAATTATCTTTATAACCATTTATAAAAAGTAATGGATTATGATTTTTAACTTCAATATTATTCATTGTATTATTATTTAAATTTGTATTTTTATTTGATAAATCCTCTTTTAATTGTCTTTTACTTGTGGAAATTTTTGTTGTTCCATTATTAGTGTTTCCATCTTTAAAAGAAAAATCTCCATTACTATGATGACTAATATTAATTTCATTCATATTATTAGTTTCTTTATCATTAAAACTATTATTATTAAATATATTATTACTACTATTTAAATTACCTCCATTAAGAAAATTACTATTATTAGAACTTCTAATATTTAAATGTTCATTAAGATTATTATCTCCAAAACTATTAAAATTATCTTTTCTATTGAAACTATTTTGATTTTTTTCATCTTCATTTTTCGTATTCCTATTATCATTATTATTATTACTATCATTATTATTGTTTTTATTAATTTTTTCTCTTTCTATTACTTTTTGAATAGCATTACCAAGAAAACCTTTAAAAAAATTATTTCCAATAGTCATTCTCCTAGTATAAATAGTTTTAATATTAGTAATACCTTCACTATTTTCATGACTTTTACTATAATTCCATCTTTCAACAAAATGTCTTGCAATATCTAAAACAGCAGGACCTTGAATACAAGAATGAATATCATGCCAAGGCATTTTTACAGTATTTCTATTAACACTTTCTTTTAAATAATTACTAACATTTTCAAAATCTCTTATTCTTGCATTATTATAATCAATTCCAGGATAATAATATAAATTTTCTTTATTATTTGGTTCAATTATAGGATGAATATTACTATCATATCTTCCCCAACATAAATCTAATCCTCCAACATAAGCATATTGTTGGTCTATAATTACTAATTTTTCATGATGAGACCAAAGTATATCAAAACTTTTTCTTGGATGACGACATACTTTTATATTAGGATGTAAATTAACTAATAAATTTTTTGAATGTTTGGAATTTAAATTTAAAGCTAATGAAACTTCTTTATATATTAATATATATACTTTTACACCTTTTTCTGCTATTTTTTTCAATATATCACATAAACGAGATATATTTTCATTTGATAAATGTAATTCTTCACCTATATTTAAATTTTTATATGTTTCTACTTTTACTGGTCTTTGTAAAAATAATTCTGGACTTAACTACCAATCAGTTATATATACACATTCTCTTGCTTTTAATAATCTATTTTTTAAATCTAAAAAATAATCTTTTCCATCAATAAACCAATTACATTTACATTTTTGTTTTTCTAAAACAAAACTATGGAAAATATTTCCTTGATAATTATTAATAATTTTCTCAACTCTCCAACTAATTTCATTATACCATAAATCTCTTTGAAATTGTTCTTCAAAAATTAATTTTAATTTATGCATAGAATTTTTTAATATAATCATATTTTTCATTTTTTTAATTGTTGTAACTTGATCAAACCAAAAAGCACCTTTTCCTATTTGTGAACTAGAAGAATCTAAATAACATATCATATCAGTTTTTAATAAAAACCAATATCTTTTTCTTCCAGCACAACAAATTCCTTTTATACAATGACACATATCAATAAATGTCATTTGACATGTTGTATATTCTGCTTGTTTTAACATTTCTCCTTCTTTTGGTTTTAAACCATTATTATATGGAACAAAAGAATGATTTGATATTTCAAAAAATTCTTTTATTGTATAATATGTATATAAAAAGGAATTTATTATCATTTTTATAAAATTTGTTATTTGTTCTTGAGGAATTTGTTTCATTTTTGAAAAATTCATCCTATATATTTTATAAAATTGTTCTTTATAATTTGAAGGTAATGTTTCCTCCTTTTTTTTTCGAATATGAATTAAATTTTTTTTATATTTTTTTTTACCCAATGATAAATAATGCTTTTTTGTTGGAAGAAGTTCTTCAATAAAATTTAATAAATTTCTAAAAGATTTAAAAGTTTTTCTAACTTCCCAAGAATATTGTTTTTTGTCAATTGGATTATAATATATTAATGGAATTATTATTATTTCTACAGAAAAAACACTATTTTCGTCTATATGATAATCAAGGGAAACGTCATGTGGAATTGGTCTATCTTTAGAACTCTCAAATTCTGTTATTTTTAAAGATAATGGAATTGAATTTTCTTTTAATGTTAAACTTTCATTTTGTGCTTTGCCTATCATTTTAATTTTTAAATTAAATGAGGAAAAATTGTTAAGTTTTTTTTTTTTATAAATTATAATTTTTTAGAGTTTACTATTAGAGAAAAGAAATTATATTTTAAAATTTATAATTTCCTTTTTATCTTTTAAAATTCTATTATATTTTCTTTATTTTCTTCATAATATTATAATTTAATCTTTAAATAAAAAAATAAAATATAATTTAAAAAAAAGGAAAACAAATAATGGTATAAGAAATATTTTCAAAAAAAAAAATAGAAAAAAACAAGGAAAATGTTTCAAATTTTATGGAAATATAAAATTAAAAAAGTAAAATAAAAGGATATAATTCTTGGAATAAAATAAAAACTACTATTAATTATTTTGGAAATTATTAAGGTTATTATCTGTAGAATGCATATTATGATAATCTAAATTTGTTAAAGGAAAATTTAATTGATTATTTAAGCGATTTAAATTTTGGAAAGAATTTAGGTTTGAATTCATTTGATTATTAGGAAAATATTTTGGGAAATTACTATTAATTTGATTATTTTGATAATTTCTATTATTTAAAACATTATAAGAAGAATTAATATTATTATCTTGGTTATTATGAATATTAGTATTATTCCTTCTTTTTTTAGTTAAAAAATTATTATTTTGTTTAAAGGAATTATCTTTTATTTCATTTGAATTATTGCTAATATTATTTCCTATATTAGCAACTGTTTGTAAAATATTTGGATTTTCTTTACAAATATTTATTAAATTAGTCATTGCAAGTAATTGATTTGGAGTAAGAGAATTTATATTCATTAAATTTTGAGTGACTAATTGATTTTGTAAATTCGCTAATAAAGAAGTTAAATGTACATTTAAATTATTATTTGAATTATTATTCACATTATTATTTAATAAGATATTTTCTTCATTTAAATCGTTATGATTAGAATTATTATTATTATTTTTACTTTCATTTTTTTTAATTTGGTTTATTTTTTTTCTACTATCTTTTATTTTTTTCTTTGTTTGCATTGATTGTTGACTAAAAGCAAGTGAAATATTAATTTTATTAATTAAACTAGGCTCATGTTCAATATGAAAATTTTTAATTATATCTTCTTCAATTTTCTTTTTATCATTTAAAAACTCTTTGACAGCTTTTAAAGCTTGTTCATGACTTTCAAAAGTAATAAAAGCAAGATCTTTTCTTTTAGAATTAACGTGATTTTTACTTAAAACAATATTACTAACATTTCCATATTTATTAAATATATTTTTTAAATCATTTTCATTAATTTTTTCATTTAAACCACTTAAAAATATTTGTTTACTATTTGAATCATCATCATCCATAACATCAGCCCAATCACAAGTAACAGGAATTCCATCAATATTAATGCCATTTTTATTATTTACATAATTTAAAGCTTTAACTGCTTCATTTCTATTATTAAAAACTGCAAAACAAAAACCACGATTTTTCTTTATATCATTTGGATCTTGAAAATATTCAATATGAGAAACATTATGAAAAATTCTTCTAACTTTTGTTTCTATTTCATTTTTTGACCATGTTTTTCTTATATTTCCAATAAATAATGTTGAATTTTCATTACTTTTTGTTACTTTTATTTTCCTTCC
The DNA here is from genome assembly GCA_023805745.1 of Isotricha sp. YL-2021b. Classification (NCBI taxonomy): domain Eukaryota; phylum Ciliophora; class Litostomatea; order Vestibuliferida; family Isotrichidae; genus Isotricha; species Isotricha sp. YL-2021b. The sequence goes on along the minus strand of JAJJKW010001621.1, from coordinate 45,028 downwards.
TTTAAATATTGATAAATTTAATTCAGTTCCTTTTTGAGTTGAATCTTTATTTGTAAATCTAACAAAACCATAGCATTTCTTTGTTTGTTCATTTTTATGAATTCTAATCTATTTTTTATAAAATTTTTATTCTTACATCAATTATTTCTCCATATTTTTTAAATAATTCATATAATTCTTCTTCTTTTGTTTCTATATTTAAATTACCTATAAATAATTCTGTTCCTTTTGCTTTTATTTTTTGTTTTTCTAGATTTTTCCATGGTTTTTCTAAATTATAATTTAATGGATTTTGATATATTCTATTCTGAAGATATTGAGGCTCTTCATAATTATCTTTTTCAATTTTTGGAGATTCATTTCCAGAATCTTCACTATCAGATTTTAAACTATCAAATTTTTGATTTTTATCTTCATTTATCATTTTAAAGATTTAATTATTTTTATAATTTTTTGATTTATATCTATATATTAATTTAAAAGTTTTGAAGATAATAAAAAAAATATTTTTATTATTTTTTTAAAATACTATTTAAATAAATCTTTATTATGGATATTTATCCTAAAATAAGAATTTAAGAAAAAAAATTTAAAACATTCACTTTAATCAATAAATAATAAAAAAGATATTGAACTAAAAATATTATAATAAAAATTAAAAATTAAAAAATAAAATATTTTAATAATTAGTCCATCAATAGAAAATATTAAATATATTTTATTCAAAAAATTATGAAAATTTAATTCTATCTTCATAAAAATCAATTAAAATATCTGGATTTAATCTTCTTAATTCTTGAGTTGGAATAGTTATTTTATTTAAAATTCCATTTTCTTCAGTAATAACAACTGCCATTAATTGAGAATTTTCCTTTTTAATTGTATAAATACTTTTATATTTATCATTAATATAAAATTTTTTTTGATGAGTATTATTCTTTCTATTAAATTTATCATCTTTTTTTTTATAATAATCACTATAATTATCAAAAGAAGAATCTTTTGAGTTTTCTCTTTTTTTCCCAATTAAATAATAATCATTAATTTTCTTTGATTTTTTATCATTTGAATCATAATATGAATCTTCAAATTCTTTTATCATTGGTTTTATATTTGCTAAATTTCTTAATGGCTCCCAAGTACATTCAGACATTGAATAACCAACCCATTTTATTAAATATTCTATTTTTCCATTCATATTTCTCTTATCTATTATTTTTTCTACTTCATACTCTTCCATTTAAAATTTTTAATCTTTTTATATTAATTATAAATAAAAAAATTTATTTTTCATACACAATTGTTAATTTAACTTTTTATAAAATTATTATTTAACACTTTAAATACATTTTTACTAATATATTATTATTGTAATTATCAAATAAGATTTTAAAATTCTTTTCAATTATTATTATTTTTCAAATATTTTATATAAGAACCCAAAAGGAGTATCTAAAAACTAATATATTAACAATAATTTATATATATCCAAAAAAAGATTAATAAGAAAGTAATTGAATTAATTTTTATAATTGATTTTTGTCTTCATAAAATCAAACATAATTTTATTTCCTAAAAAATTTCTAATAACTAATTTATCATTATCATTCATAATTTTTAAAACATTTTGTAAAACAAACATTCCAAATTTATTTTGACTCATCATATGAAAATTGTGTAAATTGAAAAATATCATTTCCATTAAAATTCTATAATGATTATAATTATATTGGAAAATAATTAAAGTGATTTTATCAATAACATTCGAAGAAAATTTTTGACAACTTAAAAAAACAATATTTTGATAAATTATTCTAATGAAACTATAGCATTGAGAATAACCATATTTTTCAATTGCATATTGAATTGCATAATTCCCAAATTGATCTTGAGTAATTTCTAAACAATTCTCTGTTAATAATTTAATTATTTCATTTTTTATTTCAATATTGTTGTTTTCATAAATACATTTTTTAATAATACAAACCTCATTTACATCTTTACTTAAAGTTACAATATTTTCATAAATAAAATTATATATATATATTCTCTATCATTTTCTTTAATTGTACATATAATTATTTGAATAACATGATTTGAATTTATATTACATGATAATACTAATAAAGTATTCTCAACATACTTTTTTAGAATATTTTCTTCTTTCTTTGAATGAATATTTTATATTAAAGATTGTATACAATGTGTACCTGAAATATCATTCAAAACTTCAATATAATTATTTTTTAATTGTTCATTATAATCTTTGTTTTAAATTACATTTAAATATTAGTTGTTGAAGAAAAATAATTACCATAATTATCACACATTAAATATGTAATACCATTTCCAACTTTAAAAAAAATTTCATCAATATCATCTTCATTTATTTATCTAATATTTTTTGAAGAATTCTACTTCCAATTGAAGTTTTATTTTTGAAGATATTTATTTCCAGTATTATTTAAAAATTCTTTGAAAGTCTGATTTGTATAAATCTGGTTCAATAAATTCTCTTTGAGAATTATTTTTCTTGAGTATATTAATATTAATATTATTTTAATTATTATTATTGTTCATTATGATAATATTATTTTTATTAATTGCTATCTTATTATTATTGTTTGCTGGAAGTAAATTTTCATATTCTTGAGTTTGATATTGGAAAACATTGAAATGATTTATATTATTATTATGTATTTCAAAATAATCGTTCTTGTAATAATTTTAATTAATTATTTATTCTCTTTACACTTTTACTATTTGTTTGAATTAAATTTTTAATAAATTTTGTATTTGTATTTATTTGAAAATCTCTATGCTCTAAAGGTTTAATTTCTAATAAATTGAAATGAAAATCAAAAGAAGAACTTCTTCTATTAGATTTTAATTTTCTTCTAATTTGAAAATTGGAGAAATGACTTCAGTAAATTCTTTAACACTTGGAATTTTCATTGAAAATTAAATCTTCACATAAATCAGAAGGAAGATAAGTAGATATTTTCCTTGATTTAGATTTTGATTCATTTTCCATTAATATGATATTGAAAAAAATATAAAAAAATTTATAAAATAAAAAAATAAATAATCCGTAAAACATAAGAATTAGAATAAACTTTTAAAAAAAAATTTAATTAAATTCTTAAATAAAGAAAACAAATATCCAATTTAAAAAAATAATTAAAATTGAACCTAAAAAAATATAACTTATCATTATAAAAAGTAAAAAATATATAAAACATCTAAAAAAAAATGTCAGATTATTGGTCAAAAACCGGAGAATTATTTGGTAAATTAATAGAGAAGCCAAAAATGCATGAAAAACTTTTAAAAAAACCTCCACCGAAATATATATATGACATAGTAATGAATACGATGAAAAAAACAGGATTTCCAAAAGGATTATTTACACCTCAAGAAGAAGATGTAAAATATTTTGAAAGTGATGCAAAACATAAAATGGCAATTTTACAAAAAGTAATTGATATAACTAAAATTGTTACAAATGAAAATTTTGAAATTAAATGTTCAAATATTTTAAAAGGAGAAGAACCAAATAAAACAAATTATTTCCTTCAAAAATTTTATGAAGCTGCAACAAATGGAAATGACAATTCTAAATTTATTCAAAAATATTTAGATCATAAAAATAAAGGAAAAGATGATAAACCAAAAGAAGAAAAAAATGAAAAAAAAGATAATTCAAAAAAAATTGATAATAGTCAAAAAAATGAAAAAAAAAAACCAACAGGTTTAATTTCAGAAAATGAAAAAAATGATGATTTTGATAATAATAAAAATAATGATTTAGGAGCTGATACAAAATTAAAAAGTGGAACAGGAATGAAATTAGATAAACATATATTTAGACATGATGATATAATGGATGATAAAAAAGATAAAAAAAATATAGTTTCAAATGTTGATTTAGAAGCAATTAAAAATTATGTTAAAGAAATAACAAAAAATTGTAATCCAATTGGAAAAATAATAGAATTTATTGGAGATGATATTGATGGAATGAATAAAGAATTATTATCTTGGATTAATGAAAGTAAAAGTTATAAAGATAAATATGAAGATGAAATTAAAAAAAGTGATGAAACTTTATTACCTTTACAAAATGAATTATTGGAATTAGAAGATAGTATTAGAGATGAACAAATGCAAATTAAAAGTATTAAAAGTAGATTGATTAAAAATGAAAAAATTATTCAGAATTTAATTACTAATGTTATTTCCTTTAAAGGAGAAGGACAATAAGGTTTTTTTCTTTCTTTTTTTTTGTTTTTTTAATTTATTAAATTTTATTTAGATTCTGTTTTAAGATTTAAAACTTTAAAAATTTATATTATCTTACAATGTTTTAGTTCCTTTTTTAATTTTAAAAATATTCAATTTATAATTTGTTAATTAAACATTTCTATCTCCAAAAATAAAACGAAATAATTAATTTTTAGTGATTAAGAAATAAAATTAAAATTTAAATATTTCAAAGAATTATATTTTTTTTTATTTATTATTAAAAAATAATAATCTTTGTTCTTTACAATCTTTTCTTTTTATTTTTTGAAATGATATTAAATGAATTCAAGACAATTATTTTTATTATAATTACAACTTGTTCATTATTTACAATAATAATTTCAAAATAATAACGAAATTTAAATTGAAAATAAATTAATTGTAGAAATTTTAAAATAAAAATACAATTTCAAAACATCAACAAAATTCATAAAATTTAAAATTTAATTAAATTAAAATTAAAAAAATGGAAATAAATGCCTTAAAGAAATTTGGATTAATTTTCTTAGTTCTTTCTTTAGTAAAAAAATTAATATATAACCCCAATTTTTCCTAAAAAAACAAAAAAAAAATTAATAGATTTTTTCAATAGCTTGTATAATATTATCAGGTTTACATTTCCGTCACACAAATATGACATGGACAAAACATGGTTATGGGGCATTAGGTGCATTAGAATTATCATGTATAATATTAACATTTATAGTTGTATTTATTGGTTTTATTGCAATAATGGCAATTATAAAAATTTGTACTGTAATATTTATAATATTAAGTTTCCTTTGTTCACTTTTTGTTCTTGCTGTTTCAATTTTTTGTTTTATTGCAACAAAAACAAGATATTGGAAAGATTATTTAGGATGTAATGCTGATTATAAAGGATTATTATCTGTTTGGAATTCTGTTGATACTTATTTACAATTAGTTGATTCTTATTTATGTGGTCCAAATTGTACTTGTAAATTTAATAATGAAATGATTAATTTATATACTATCAATACTAGTACTTCCCCATACTATAATATGTGGTATATTGATAAAAATTCTTTTTATCGAAAAAATATTAATTATTGTATTCCATCAGGAAATCCTAATGAAAAAAGTTCAAAAAATGAAAAAAAAACATTATATACTACTTTAAAGGATATATATGTTAAAAGAAATGCATATTTTGGTCATACTTTTAAAGTAAAATGGTTTAATACATATTATAAACATATAGAAACACATTTTAAATGTACAGGATTTTGTGGAACAACATATTTTAATGATAATACAAAAACAAATCAAAAAATTGTAAAATACTTATTTAGTGATATGACTAAAGAAATTCCTGAACATTTTGGTTGTATTGGAGCAATAATGGATTGGTTAAGAAAAACTTTAATTGCTTTTGCAGTTATTTGTTTATTGTTATTTTTATGTTTAATTATATTATTTATAATTGCTTTAATGATATTATGTTCTACTAATGAAAATATTGAAATTGATAATGAAACTGAAAGTGAAATTTCTAAAGAAGAGCCTGAAAAAAATCAATTAAAAGATGAAATTAGTAAAAAAGAAAATGAATCAAATAAAGGAAGTGTTATTACTAATTTAGAAAATGTATCTTTTGAACCAACAAATGAACAAAGACATGAAAAAGATATTATGTTTAATCCTTCTATTGTTAATCAATAATTTTTTTTTGGATGTATTTTTAAATTTATTTATAGATTTAAAAAAGAGATTAATTATTTTAATATATGAATTATTTTCCAAAAAATAAAATAAAGTATAGAAAATAATAAAAACATATAAAAAATTTTATTTTAAATTTATATTGAAATTCCTTTTTATTTAAAAAAATTTTTTACTGAAATAATTTAAACATAATTTTTCATAAAATTATTTTTGTTGAATTCTTTTATGACTAGAATCAATTTTATTTCTTTGCTTATTTAAAATAATATTTTTTAACTTGACCATCAGAGGATTTTTCTTCAATTTCTATTTTTTTTCCCCATTCTCATAAGTAGTTTTTTGAGTTTTAGTGATAATTTTTCCATAAATATTTATAGTATAAGTTTGAAAACTAGAACCTTCTCCTTTAAAATTATTTAAATCAAGAAAATCAAAAGTTTTATTTTTAAAAAAAAATCTTTATCATCATCAAAACCAAAATTCATTCCAAAATGACCAAAACCTTTTTTTTTGAAAAAATTATCAAACATTGAAAAAGGATCAAAACCATCATCAAAGTCAAAATTAAAATCAAATTTGTTCCATTTCTATAAACATCATATTCTTTTCTTTTTGATTTATCTCCTAAAATTGCATAAGTTGTGATATATATTTAAATCTTTCTTCTTCTTCTTTTTCATTTCTTGGATTCTTATCTGGATACCATTTTATTGCTAATTTCTTATATGATTTACGTATTTCATCTTGATTTGTATCATTCAGGTTTTACTAATCTAACATTTTTTTTTATTTTTTTTTCAATAATAATTTATCTAAAATGGAATTTCATTACCAAAATATAATATTAAAACTTCTTTTTCTTTCATAAATTTTTCTGCTTCTTCAATATTATTATTTTTTTTTATTTATTTTTATTTTGTTTTTTTATATTTTTTATTTCTTTGCTATATTTTCAAAATGTTGTTATTTAATATTTTTTTATTTGGAAAAATTTATTTCAACAATAATGTAATTAAAACAATTTATATACAAATATTTAATATTATAATATAAACCATAAACACATTAAAAAGGATTAATGAAAAATAAAAAATTAAAGAGAAAATATTCAATTTAAATCAATCCAAAAAAAAAATAATAAAAAAAATCAAAAAAATTAAAATTCATTTAATTCAAAAAAATGGTAAAAATAAAAAACATAATTAATAATTATAGTTTTCTGGTTTATTTACAAAACCAACAGTAGATATAATAATAGATGAAGTTCCAAATAGAAAACGAGGAAAAATATATACTCCACAAGGAGAAACAATTTCACTTCCATGTTTATATGATCAAGAAACAGTTTCAGGAAAAGTAATAATAAATATAGGAGCAGGAAAAACTTTTGAACATAAAGGAATTAAATTAGAATTGTTAGGTTGTATAGAAAATATTTCTGATCCAAAAGATATATTAAAATTTATTTCATTAACTTCAGAATTAGATTCTATTGGAATTTTATCAAAAGATATTAATACATATCCATTTAAATTTACTAATGTTCAAAAACAATATGAATCTTATAGAGGACAAACTAGAAATATAAAATATTATTTAAGATTAACTATTGATACTAAATTTAGAACTTTAATTTTTGAACAAGAATTTTTAGTAAGAAATCCAGAAAAACTTTCTGTTTTACAAGAAAATAATCAACCTATTAAATTAGAAGTTGGAATTGAAGATTGGTTACATTTAGTTTTTGATTTAGATTCTAGAAATTTTGGTTTAAAAGATGTTCTTTTAGGAAGAGTTACTTTTAAAAAAGTTTCTATAAGATTAAAGAATATGGAATTTCAAATTCTTAAAAAAGAAATTATAAATATGAATAATGTTGCTCCAATTACTCAAACTGTTGCAAGATTTGAAATTATGGATGGTGGTCCTATTAAAAATGAAACTATTCCTATTAGATTATTTATTAAACCTTATGATTTAACTCCTACTTTAGATAATATTAATAATAGATTTTCTGTTAAATATTTTATTAGTATTGTTTTAACAGATGTTGAAAATAGAAAATATTTTAAACATCATGAAATATTTTTACATAGAATTGAAAAAGTTAAAAAGAAAAAAGTTTCTAATAATGGAATTGATAATAGTGCTCAAAGTGATAATTTAGTGAAGGATAATCAAGATAATAAAATTAAAAATGAATTAAGAAATGGAGAAATTAATAATATTAATAATAACAATAATGAAGAAGAAACTAAGTTAGATGAGTAATAAAATATTTTAAATAAAGGGAAATATCTAAAATAAAATATTTAAATTAAATATTTAAAAACAATCATAAAAATTAATGAATAACATTTAAAAATTAAAATTAAATTTAAATATTAAAGATGAATATTCAAATGTTTTTTTCATCTTATTTTTCAAATAAAAATCAAAATATTGAAGAAATTCTACCAAGATTTATTCAAGAGACAAAGACTGAATTTGTGTATAAAATTTATACGGAAACTTTTATAAATTATTATACTCAAAAATTAAATCAATTTTTTCAAAATATAACACAACAAAAAGTTCTTTATTGTAAAAAATGTTTAAATAATCCAATTATAAATTTAAAAGAATGCATTTCTTTGCATAATATAAATAATATAGCCTTTACATTTGATTCTTTTTTTCAATATCTTGAAGAAATAATAAAAACTGAATTATCTATTAGTCAAAAATTTAAAATTTACTTAAAAAAAGAATTAAATGACTTTTCTCTTTCCCAAGAAATTTCTTTTCATTTTTTATCTAATATCACAAAATTAATAAAATTGAGATTATTTATATTACTTGAAAAATTTAAATCAGAAAAAAATATAAATGGTCCAAATATAATCATATCATTAAATATAAAATTAATTTTAAAAAATTTAAAATTATATGAAATTTATCAAGATTCTTTATCAAAATTTATAAAAGAAGAAATACAATTTAATTTAGAACCATATTCCACAATTCATAATAAGCAAATAATACATGAAATTATAAAAATATTTGAAAATTATTATTTAGAATGGTCTTTTTTAAATGACACATTAAATACAAATATGGTATCAAATCTAACAAAGCAAAATTACAAAGAAACCTTCATAACAATAATAAAGAAAGATTTTATAAAAATGAAATTAGAAAAATTTTTTGAAATAATAAGTAATTACCCAGAATCAACTCAAACAATATATGATATAAAAGCATGTTTATCAAATTATAATCAAAGTGAATTTGTTTTAACAATCCAAAATCAAATATCATCTCGTATATTAACTCCAGGAATTTCAACAAGATTAATAATAGAAATTTTTATAAGAATAATAAAAATAATGAAAACAATTGAACCAAGTGGTTATTTATTAGGATTAATTTCAACTCCAATAAAAGAATATTTAAGATTAAGAAAAGATACAATGCAATGGATTATAACAACAATTTTAAGTGAAGATGATAATAATATTATTGAAGATATGAGTAAAGCTTATGTAAGAAATATTAAAACACAAGATTATGATTATTTAAGTTCTGATGATGAACCTGAAAGTTGGGAACCTATAAATATTAAAGGAATTAATGGAATTTTTATTGAAAATAATAATGATTTTAAAAAAAATAAAACTGATATAATATCTACATTAGTTAATATTTTTGGTTCTCCTGAAAAATTTATGGAACAATATAGAAGAATGCTTTCTGAGAGAAAAATTAATGATAATAATTTTATTTTTGAAAATGAAATTAAAAATTTAGAATTATTAAAATTAAAATTTGGGGAAAGTTTATTAAATAATTGTGATGTTATAATTAAGGATATTAAAGATAGTAAAAAATTAAATCAAAATATCTTAAAAGACGACCTTATTAATTGTTTAATTATTAATAAAAATTATTGGCCTTTTTTAAATAATAGTATTTTTGAAATTAATGAAATTTCTCCTGTTTATAAAGATAATACTCCAGAAACTAATTTTGATATATTTTTAAAAGAAGTGAAAGAGCATATAATAAATTATAAAAAAAATTTTACAAAAAAAAATATTTCAAGAGAATTAACATTATATTCAAATGTTGGATATGCTAATTTAACTTTAAGTTTTAAAAATGGAGAATTTAATTTTATTGTTACACCATTAAGTGCTTTTATAATTCAAATTTTTGATAAAGAAAACGAAAAATATTTTAAATTATATAATTCAGAATATATTTCAAAAAAATTAAAAGCTGATATTGATGATGTGAAAAAATCAATAAATTTTTGGGTAACAAAAGGAGTTTTAAAAGAAATTATTGAAAATGGAAAAATAAATTATGAACCTAATGAGTATTTTCAAAATGTTGAACAAAGTGAAAAAAAAATAATTGAAGAAAATATAAATAATTTTGAATATCCCGTAGAAGTTTCTAATAGTAATTTAATTGAAAATTCTATTGTCTCTATTATTAGATCTTCTGGACCAAAAAATTTTGAACAATTATATAAAAATTTAATCAGTTATCAATTAGAAATTTCTGAAATTAAATTAAAAGATTTATTAGGTAAAATGACTTTAGAACAAAAAATATTCAAAGAAGGAGAAAATTATAAACTTATAATATCAAATTAATTTATATTTATAGTTTTAATTTTAATTTTAACCAAGTTCCATTAAATTTACAATGAAAAAAATAGTCTTTTTAAATAAATTTACATGTCTTTTTAAATTAAATAATTAATTTATGATTAAATTGAAAAATTCAATCATTAAATTAATTTATTTTGTTCAATTTTCTTTCTAATTAATAACAAATTCTTCAATTAATTGCTGACAGTCATCTAATCTTAAATAACTTGATACAGCTTTTTTAAAAAAGATTTTAAAAAACAATTTTAATTTTTCATCAATCAAAGAATTTCTGTGAAAGAATTCAATCATTTTTTTTTTTGTTAAAAAGACTCTTAACACTAAAGTTCTTAATTTTTTATAAAAATTTGGTCCATATTTGTATGAATTAACGTTCAATTCTTCAGGGAATTTATCTATTAAATTTTTTTTAATTTCGAGAAAGATTTCATTTGAAAATTTGTCTTGATGCTCATTTGAAATTACAAAGTGAATAATTTCCATAAAAATAGTTATTGGAATTTTAATATTCCTATATATTGTAGTGAACTAAGAACAATTATATATATCTTATAAAAAAAATAAAATTTTCTTTCAAAGATGTTCTTTGAAAAAATTTTTAGAAAATAAAAAAAAGGAGAACAAAACTTACATTTGTTTTCTGATTTTCATTAAAAAAAGGTTTGTGATTATGAATCAATCGTTTTTTTTCTGAATTTTTATTTACAAAATTAAAACAATCTAATTTTTGATTAAAAGTAAATTTAATTCTATAATGACATGATTTTGTGTTATCCCTTTTTTTTTTCGTTAAATTAAAGTCTATTTTCTCTTCGAAATTGTCAATAAAAGAAAAAAAAGTTTCTTGTTCGTAAAAATTTAAATTATCTGAATCTTCTTTTATGTTATTACTACAACTGCAACAAAATATTACAATTTTTTTTTTTGAAGATTGAATTCTTTTCAAATTATATTTTGTTTTCAAAATGAAGTTTTCTATAAAATTACAAATATCTTTGATTGAAGTAAAATTAGTTTCGACTAGTCTAATTCAGTTAAAAATTTTTTTTTTAATTACCTTGTAATGTAATCATAGATTTCTTCTAATTCTTTTTCTAAATAAAAATATTTATAAGAATCAAAAGTCAAAAAGAGATTATTTATAAAATCATTTTTGAAGTTATTCTTTTCTTGTGGAATTGATTTTTTTTCCATAAAGAAAGATTCTGGTTATATTAAATTTTTTTTAAATAAAATAACTTATATTTTTTGATGATTTTTTATACAAAAATAAATTAATACTTTAGAAAGAAGTTTCAAGAACAAACTTTAATAGGCTGTAGTTGGAAAATAATATTTTCTATTATTTATTAATGAATATCTTTGACAAAAATTAGAGTTCATTTAAATTCAATTAAAAATAATAACCTTTAAATAGCCTTCTTAAAATATTCCAAATAAATAGACATAAAAATTTTTTTTATTCATTAAAAAAAATAACACTTGTAAACATATTATTTCAAAAATATTATTTATTTATTAACAATTATTCAATAATTAACAATAGTTAATCAATGTCAAAGAATTTATTCATTTTTGTATAATAAAGAATTTATGTTATTATACTTTTGTTAAATATTATCAAAAAAAAATTTTCAATTAAATAAAAGAGCTATTTTCTTTTATTTAGTTTATTTGAAATAAGTATATCATATTAAAATAAAAATGAAAAAAATATAAATTTTAACATTTTTAAGAAAACAACTAAAATTTATTTAAAAAATTATTATAATTAATTAATTAAAATATACTAAAAAAAATCAAAATTTTTTTTATTCATTTTGAATTTTTTAACAAATTAATAAAAAGGATAAGAATAATAATTAAAACTTTTAAATATAATATTTAAGAATTATTTAATTTATTTATTATATTTTATAATTAAATCTTTTATTTAAAATTGAATTCAAATGATTTAATATTAAATGAATGATAGACAATAATTCCAATTCAAATAAAAAAATAATTATAAGAATTTAAGGCGTCATTTATTTTTTTTTACTTTAAAATATACTGAATATATTATTAAAAAACTTAAGAATAATGATCATATATTTATTTATCAATGATTTAAATAAATATTTTTTATGACTTTTGGAATTAAAAAAAATAATTCTATTATTTCTGAAAATAATAGAATCATTTAATGATTAATAAATAATTCATTAATAAAAATCCAAATAAGAAAATAAAATTCCAATTTATTTATAAAGACATTTGAACTTTTATAAGATATTCTCATTCAATTCAATATATTTTTTAATTATTTTTTAATTAAAATTTGTGAATTAAATTAATAATATTGTTTATCATATTATTTGACAATTTCTTTATTTTTTTTAAAAAATCAGAGTTAAGGAAGGACATATTATTATTTAAATTTAAAATGAGAAAGAAATATAATAAATTTAATTATAAAATAATATTAAATAAATCTTTCTTTTTAATTAATTTAATCAAATATGAATTAAAAAAAAAGGTATTATAACAATATTTTCAAAAAAGAAATAATTAAGGATAGATTGAAAAAGGTTTATTCATTTAAAAAGAAATTAGAAAAAAACTATTTTTATTATTATCATAATTATTTAATAATGAATTAAAAAAAGTTTAGATTATTACTTAATAATAGTAAATAATGTTTACAAAAAAAACATTTTTTGAAAAAATATTATAAAAATTTATTTATGAAATTTATGATGGGAAAACTAATTTAATTAAAATAAAAAATAATTACAATTTAATATTTTTGATTATAAGTAAATATTTAAATTAAATTTTAAATAAGAAATTATTTGGTTCAATTATAAATTTACAAATTAAAAAATAAAAAAATTAATTTATAGTATATTTAAAATTTCATTCATTTGTGGAATTATTAGTAACTACAAATTTTGCTGTTTTTAATTCTTTATTTCTTTGATCCCATAACCATTTATAAACTTTATTTTCTTTTAATCCTGTTTCATCACTTAATTTTTTTATTTGTTTTTTTGTCCAATGTTTATTTTCATTATAAAATATAGAAAGAAATTTTAATTGTTCAGAATTTTTTCTAAATCTTTTCTTTTTTTTCTTAGATGAATTAATTGATTCTGTTATATTTGTTGAATCAGAACATTCAAAAATTTTTTTTTTTTTAATTACTCTTGGAGAAGAAAATAATAAATGATTATTATTGATTTTATTATTATGATTATCTTTTTTAGAATTTAAAAAAATATCATTTTTAACACTATTAAAAGTTTCATATAAATTTTTTTTAGTTTGTTCATTTTGATTCATAATATTTTTATTTTCATTTTGAATTTTATATTCAGAACCAGGAGTAATTTTTAAACTTGATTTTTCCAAACTTGTTTTAAATAAAAAAAAATTATCTTTATTTTGAGGATATGGAGAATTATTTATTTGTTCTGGTTTTTGATTACCACTTGAAAATAATGTTCCAAAAAAATAATGAAAATCAAAATTAAAAGGAGTTGAATTATTTAGATTTGATATTAAATTTTGTTTTATTGGAGTTTTATATATTTGAGGTAAATTACTTCTTATTTGAGATACTTCTGAAATTGGCATAAATTTTGATGAGATGTTTGAATTAGGAAGTCCTTGAGACCACATTTAGAATTTTTAATTTTAAATTTTAATTATTTTGAAATTATTAATATTAAATTTTTTTAAAAAAATATGATGCCATCAAATTAAGTTTTTTAGTATTTCTATTGTTTTGGGAATGATAATAATAAATAATTACCAATAATTATTAATTTCATAAATTTTAATTATTATTATTAATTTATTGTTTGCAGTTTATATAATATTTGAAATAATTTTATATATCATTCAATCATATTGTTTGATGATTATCAGATTAAAATTGTTTTTATAAAAAGTATAAAAGAAAAGAAATAAATATCATGTATTATCTTATTCAATTTAACAATAATTTTTTAGAAAATTATATTATTTTTTAAATATATTTTTTATTTCTATTATTTAAAAAATGATTATAATTCATATTTCTTGCTCAATAATTCTATTTTTTAAATTTGAATCTATAAAAATGAAATGTCATAAAAGTTAAAATCTTTAAAATTTATCTTTTATTTTCTTTTTCATTATTATAATTATTATTTATTTTATTACATTTTGAAAATCATAATAATAAAATATTTTTTTTTAATAAATTATTATGTTTTCGATTGAATTATTTTCTTTTTAATGAAAAACTTTTGCTTTGAAAAAAATAAAAAATAAACAAAAAAATAAAAACTAATGTTTTATGAACAAAGTAAAATTCTTTTTATATTGAATCTAATTTTTTTATATTTTTTTTAAAATTTTAAAAACAAATAAAAGTTCTTAAATTTTTTTTCTTTTTTTTATATATTATTTCAAAATAAGTGATTATGATTTTTGTGAATATTTTTCCTTATATTTATTTTTATTTGAAAATATGTAGTTTCATTCCTTTTTTTGAGAAATATCTTCATAGATTTATATCTTTTCTTTAGAATTAATGTCATTATTTTAAAAAGAATTATTTAAATTTATTTTTAATATTGTTTTTTAGTATGATAAATGAATTCAAAATTAAATTATTATCTTTTTAAATATTCAACATTATATCATTGGAACTATTTTTCTTTCTAAACAAAAATAAAAAAATATGAAACATTTTTTTATGAATTTAATCATAAAATATTTAAAATTTATAAATAAATTACTCAAAAATTTCTTCACTACTATCTTCATTGATTTTATTCTTGTTCTTTCTTTTTTCCATTCTTCCAATTAAAATTTTAGCTCTAGCTTCATATAACCACATCATTGCAATTCCTTTAACATAATTTTTCTTTAATCCTTTTTCAATTTGTTCTTTTGATTGAATAATTTTTATTGATTTATTTTCTTCTTGAACTTTATGAATTATATATTGAGAATTTTTCAAATAAGCACATTCCATACATAAAGTAGTAAAAATTTGATTTTTTTCATAAAATTTTTGCCAATTATTAATATTAATATTAGTTCCTATATATAATTTTTTAAAATCTCTGATTAAATTAATAAAAGGAAATTTTTGAAAAACATGTAAATTAAAAGTAGCATTACATTTTTCACAATAAGATTTTTTTTTGAAATTACAAATATCAACAGACCATAATTTTATTTTAATAACTTCTTTTGATTTTTCTCTCCAAAAAATTGCAATATTTTTTATAAAATCTTTATTTTTTAAATTTTCAATATTAATTTTTCCTTTTACATCATAAGGTTCATCAATAATTGAATCTTTACTAATATCAAGTCTTAAATTAAATTCTTCATTAACTTCACCAATTAATTTTTGATTATATGGCATTAATTGTAAATCTCTTTTTATTAATTCTTTTTTTCTTTGAATTTCTTGATCTATTGCCTCATAATTTAAAGCATCTTGATATATTTTTTCTAATTTTACTTCTGCTTTTTCATTTGTATCTCCTATATCTTTTTCTAATTTATCTAATCCTAATACAAATTCTAAATTATCGATTATCCAATCTTTATTTACTTTTATAAATTTATGTCTAAAATTATCTGCTTTTGTAAATTCTGCCATTTCTTTCATATTTGGATCTACTTTTAAAAATTCTAATAATCTTCCTTTTCTTGCATTTATTTTTTCATTATTTTGATTAAATACTCCAAATAAGAAAAGAAGAGCTTTTAAAGCTAAATGAAAAGAAACAAAAATTCCAATATATAACAATAATATTATAACTAAAATAGGTTCATCAAATGGATTATATACATTAATCATACAAACAACAAAACCAAATAATATACTTAAAAGAGAACTACATGTATAATAAAATGATAAATAATATTGTTCTGAAAATAACATTGAATCAATAGATCTCCAAAAGGAATGAATTGAAATATCCATTGTTTGAGTAGTATCTATATAATCTGATAATCTATGATGATATCTATATCTACAATATCCTAAATAATCTTCTATTCTAAAACCATAAATTACTTGAACATAATTTAATACTAAATACTGTATTATTATTTCTGGGATTATTGTGGCACTAGAAAAAACAATGTAATAATATATATTTCCATGTTTTAAATGGAAAATACTTTTACAATCAATTTCATCTGAGAAAATTGAAATTATATATAAAATTGAAGGTAATAAAAATAAAAACATTAATTTAGAAGAAAATGAATAACAGCATCTCAAAATTGGTTCAATAGTTAATTTATTTTTTTCTTCAACAAATCTAATTTTTTCCATATCTTCATCTAAATTATCAATAATTTTTTCATAATTAATAGTAGCAAGAAATGAATGAGTTATTCTATATAAAAAATTTTTTGTTTTCTTAGATTTTGCAAAAAGTATTCTTAATTTTGAAAAAATTAAAAATTCTATTTTATCTAACTTAGGATATAAATAAACTTGGAAAATAGAAAAAGTTGAAAAAAGAATAAAATAACTAAAAATTGAATCTTTAAAATCTAAAGCAGAAACAACTAATAAAAATTTAACAACTTCATTAACTGTAGTTAAAGGAATAGAAATTAAAGCTTCAGAAATAGAACACATTAAAATAAATTCATTAAATAATAAATCTAAAATATTAACAGATATAATTTGTAAAATAAAATATTTTTCACTTACATAAAAAATAATAAAAATCATTTTCATACTCATATAAATAATTCCTATGAAATATATCACAAGTAACATTCTATTTTTCCATGAAATTGTAATATCCATTTCAACATCAATATCATCAAAACCACCTTTTTCTTTTTCATCATTTGAAGTATCAGTTGATAAATTATAATAAGAATCTTCTTTATGTAAATTTAATAATTTTTCTTTTTCAATATTTGCATTTTGTAAATGATTTGGTTTTGGAGTTAATCTATGAGAACCTCTAAAATATAAATAAATTCCAATAAAAAAAAAATAAATAGAAACTCTTGCTTGATTATAAAATATATTTTGACTTTCTTCAGTATAACCACCTAAATCATGTATACTCCAAGTTCCTGCCATATTATAAAATGTATTTGATATTTCAATTCCATAAATTACTAAAAGTAAAACACTTATTGGAATTGTTCCATATGAAATTCCTCTGATAAAAGGCCAAAGGAACCAAAAGAAAAAATGTGAAAAACTTATAAATTGAGTTCCTTCTAATTTTGCTGCTAAACTTGATATTATAAATAATAATACTAATATTAAATTTACTATTATTCCTATTGCAAAAATTACTATTAAATATGCTATATATGGAAATTGAAAAGTATTTAAAAGAGAAAAATAACCTAAAGGATAAAATTTTATTCTTATATTATATTCACCATTATAATTTGATTTTTCATCACTTGAAATATTAACACAATTTGAATAATTATACATTTCAATTTCAAAATCAATTAATTTTTTATTTGTTTTTGTATATTGATAATATTTTATTATTATTAAAATATCTTTTGGAAAACAATTTACATCATTAATTCCTTTTCTAAATGGAATAAAAGATAATGGAATAAATGAATTTAAATCATCAAAATTAGAAATTTGTGAACTTGTAAAATAATTTGTATCATCAAAATTATCATTTACAGTTAATGGTAATTTACTAATATAACCTAAAGTAGTTTCTTTAGTTAAACTAAACCATTTATTTGAAATAACATTTTGACCTAATTCATCATATAAACAAGTAATAGATAAATCACATTCATCTGAAGTTGGTTTTAAACCTCTCCAAGGAAAATAATCTACAATTTTCATATTTTCTGGAAAAGAACAATTTTTTTCATTTTCTAATAAATCATATAAATAAATATATTTATCATAGCCAGCACAATTACTAAAAAATGGAATATATGGTAAAAAAAGATATGATATTTCATTATCATCAAATTCTGTTGATGAAAAAGGATCTCTCGTTGAATAACCATGTGAAGGAAGATAATCATATGAATTTATATATGAAATTAAAATATCGCCTTGATTTTTAATTTGAAAATTATAAGGTAATGAAAGTAAATTTGAAGTAAAAATATTTTCTAATAAAACAAAAGTAAATAATTCTCTTCTTCCTGAATTTGCTCTTGATGGAATATATCTTTCAATATAAGCCGAATTTTTAAATAAATCACCATATGAATTGAATAATTCATTATTCACTAAAATATATATTTGTAATTTACGATTATTATTATTATAATTAAACAATTTAAATTCTACAATATAAGTATATTCAGGATAATTATCAAAAGTACTTGTTGCATAATCAGGTAAACTTTGTTCAACTCCTTCATTTAAAAATTGTATAGAATAATGTTTATTTAAAACCATATAACTTGGTATTTGTGTGAAATTAAATCTAATATAAATTGTTTCATAAGGTTCAATAATAACATATCTTGTAGTAACAGAATCAAGTCTCCTTGTAGTTACAGTTAAATTATAATCTTCATCTCTTAAAGGTTCAATTACTTCACTAGGACTTCCTTCATCTTTATAACATTGACCAATACAAGTAGCTCCACTATCAGAAGTAGTTCCTCCAGGACAAGCTAAATCATTTTCATCTATTTTTTCTTGAATATATTCAGTTGGTAAATCAGCATTTTCTTCATATTCAATAGTTAAAATAGCTAAATCACTATCAGTAGGATCATAATTTTCTTTAGCTTCAATAACACTAGATAAAAGATCTGAAATTTTCAAAATAACATTATTATCACTATCATAAGATAAATAAACAGCATAAGGACAATACCATCCTACAAGACAAGGATTTTTCCTATTATTAGTAGAAGTAGAACCTTCTTCACAATAATAACCAGGTGCACAAATATGATATTGATACAATTCACTAGTTCCTTCACTACAATAAAACCCAGCAGGACATCTAACAATAGTTTCTGAATTAGTTCCAGCTTGGCAAATATAACCAGAAGGACAAACTCTCGCTTGACTATCAAAATCACTCATTCCTTCAACATCACATAAATAACCTTTAGGACATTCAATACAATCATCAATACTAGTTGAACCAGTATTTTCATTATAAGTGCCAGAAGGACATAAAGCACATGTAATTGAAGACATTGATTCATCACGATAAGTTCCTTTTTCACATGATTGACAAGAGGTTTGTCCTTGAAGATAAGTATATGTTCCTGCGGGACACTTTTTACATTCACTCTGTGCTATTTCGTCATTATAATATCCTGGAGCACATTGTAATGGTGCTGTGAAACCTTCTCCAGGGACGTATGTTCCTACTGGAGCTGGAATTGGATTTGAATTACCTGGACAATAATATCCTATTGGACATAAAATTACTGATGAATTACTTGATGTTCCTTCACCACATACTAATCCTGCTCTACAAGGACTCGGAGCTTCAGGATCATTTTCATTTGTTACTGATGTTTTAATTCCTAATAAACATAATTGACCACTTTTACATTGTTGAGGATAATATTTATATTCTGTTGTTGTTTCATCTTTTAAATTTGTTGGGTAACCTATTGTGGAATTTGTACAATAATTTCCTCCTGGACAATAATCACTTGGTCTATGTTGTCCTTCATATTCACATATTCTACCAGGAAGACAATATTGAGGTGTTATTGTACCATCCATTGCACAATATGAACCTATTGTACATAATATACATTTTTCAACAGAAACATCGTTTTTATATGTTCCTATAGGACATAATTCTCCTTTTGATAATCCTACTTCAGTACATTCAAAAGAATAATCTCCTATAGTCATTTCAGAACATTGACTTGAAATTCCTCTTTGACATATATATCCTATAGGACAATTATTATTACCATATTGATGAAGAGAATAATCAGATGATGATTCACTTGTACATATTATACCATCATTACATTTTTCAGGATAACCAAATTTATTATAATAATATGTATTTGAATATGTTCCTTCAGGACAATAATAACCATCTGGACATAATGATTTAGTTGATGAATCAGTGCAATAATAACCTTTTTCACAAGGTGTAAGTTGGTATTTTGAAAAAATTCCAGTTAATTCACAAGTATAACCATCAGGACAATCTAATGGTAAAGATAATCCAATTTCAATACAAATATTTCCTAATGTACATTCAGTACATGATGATGAACTTGTATCTGAATTATATGTTCCTATTGGACATTTTATTAATAAACCATTTATACAATAATAACCTTGAGGACATGTAGATGAAGATATTGAATTTGAATTTATATTATCTTTATCTATACATATTTCACCATTTTCACATAAAAGAGAATTTATTTGATAATATAAATTTGTTGATGACCAATCATTTAGATTTGAAGATATTGATATTTCATAATTTGAATTTTTTTGAATCAAATTATCACTTTTAGTAAATGTTAAAGTTGAAGATTTTGAACTATCATTTGGATAATATATATTATAATTTAATGTTATATAATATTTTATTGTTAAATCAAAATCTGAGCCTGTTATTTGAATAACATCTTTATTTAAAATATAAGAACTTAAAATTGAACTTGTTGAAGAATCAATACTAAATTGTAATAAAACATAAATTTGAAAATCACTTATTGACATTTTGTCTTCAATATTTCCTAATAAACTTAAATTAACATATTCATTTGAACTTAAATAATTTGAAAAATCAATATTAGTTATATTTCCACATGCAAAATTGTTGTCACCATAAAAGATTATTTTATCAGTGTAAATAACATTATCATTAGAATCTGAGATTTCACAATAAGATTCAAAATAAAAAGTAAAATTATAATCTTTTAGAGTAAAATAAATATATTCTGTTTTTAAATTATGAATAACTGTTGGAAATATAGTATCAATTTCTACATCTTCATATGTAAAACAATTAATAGAAGAACCATATAAATTAATTTTATCATAAGTAAAATATAAATTAACAATTTGAAGAGGTACACAATCACTTAAAGAAGCATTGTTAACAGAAATTGAATTTTCAGAATTAAAAATAATAGGATAATAATAATTAACATTATTAGAACATTGAAAAAGAATATAACCATTAATATCATGAAAATTTTCTCCAGTAATTTCTAAATTAAAATTATGGTTAATAGGAACATTGACTTTATTTATAGAATTAATTATTGGATTAATATAAAAAATAATTGTTTCAAGAGAAGAGAAATCATATCCATTAGAAGTAATTCCCAAATATAAATTACCTCCAGTAAATAAAAAACTTACTGAAAATTGATATAAATCTGGAATTAAACAATATAAAAGAAGAGGTTCTTCAGAATCTTGAATTAAAGTAGTATAAACACAAATTGAACTTGAATTTATTGTATTTTCATTACATAAAATACATCTTGATAATAATGATATTTCATAAAAATAATCTACTGTTACATTTATATAATCTTCTGACTGTGAAAAAATAGGAACAGATGATGGATTAACATTTATAATATTTTCAGTTTGTCTATAATAAATTTCCATTTGAGTTCCATTTTCTAAATAATTATAATAATCATAACCATTTAATGTAAATGAAAAATTAAATTGTGTTAATGTAGTTATTCCTGTTATTGAAGGTGAATTACATTTTATTTTTGTAAAATGAATTAATTCTGCATCTGTAATATATTCTTGGTCATCATTTTTAAATTTACATTTTATATTTTCACTTAAATAATAAAAAATACTTGTGGTATTAATTTCAATCGGTATTAGATTACCTAAATTAAAATCAATATTATTAGGATAATAAGAAAAAATAGTTACATTACTATTATAAATATAACTTATATCAATTGACATATGATATAAAGGAATATAAATTTTTAAATCAATAACAACATAATTTAAATGCTCAATATTATATTCTTGTTCCTTTTCATTTATTAAAGAAAGAGAAGGAGATATACATTTTAAAATAGGTATATTATTAATTAATTCTAATGAACCTTCTATAATATAATCTCCAAAATAACAAAAACTCTCAATTTGTGATAAATCAGAAGATTGTATTAAAGTAGTATCATCAATAAATTGAATAGTAATTTCTGTTCCTCCTTCTTCTGGACCATATTTTGGGAAAAATTTTAAATTTGATTGATATGTATCGTAATTATTGTAAAAAGTAAAAAGTGTTGAAGATTCTATATAATTTTGTTTATTATTTGATAAATAAAATTTTTTTGATAAAATTGAAAGACTATATTGATAATTTAATTCTCCATCTGAAATATATTCAAATGGGAATATTAGGCATGAACAATTTAAATAATCAGAATTATAATTTTCGCATTTTGTTGTATATAAGTCTCCTACTTTACAATAGAGTAAATCATTGTCAATAATATTATCTGCTTTAACAAAAACTTCCATTTTATCTTCAACAAAAATTAAACTTGGATATAAACCATTTATTTCAATTTCATTATAATATGTAAAATTAAAAGAAGAAATTTTATGGTAATTATATGAATTAAATGATAAATAAATATCATATATTTTTGTAATTGAAGTTGAAAGGGAATTAATTGCTGTTGTTGTAAATTGAAGTATAGTATTATTAATATATGTTACGGATGATATTAATATTTCATCATTATTTGAATCTGATTCTTGAGCTATTAATTTGATAGAAATTTTATTTGTTTTTATAAAATTTTCTCCAATTATTGAAACAATTGTATCTCCTTCAATTGGACCTAAATTAGGTATCACTGAATTTACTGTATAATTAATTGAAAAATATGTGATATTTGAAGATGTCTCTAAAAAATTATTAAATTTGATTTCTATTGGAATGAATGAAAATAATCCAAATGTTGTATTTTGATTCAAATCTTGGTTATCATATTCATTTAAACAAATTAATTGATTGTTTATTTGAAATTCATTGTTTTCATTTAAATAATTTAATTTACAAATACTTTCATCAATAATGTAGTTTACATTTGTTGAATCATCATTAGTATACATTTGAATATTTTTAGTTGTATTATAAGTATCATAAATTGGTTCAATTGAATTTACATAAAAAATATTTGAATAATTTAAAATAAATCCAGTATTGATCAATTCTAGTCCATAATTATAAGAAATATAAATTGTAAACTCATTTTCTGAAGAAATATGATTAAAATAACAATTTATATCACTAGAATCAACATATTCATAATTATTATATAAAAGGAAATTATTATTTGATTCAAAAACACAAATCGATTGAGTTGAATTTATGAAATTATCACCTTGAATTGAGATTTTATATTTCATATTTGAATTGAATGAAATTGAAAAAGATGAAAAAGATGGAGTAGGATATAAATATAATGTTTTATAAAAAGTCTCCCAATCATAACCATTATTAATTGAAAAATAAACATCATAACTTCTTTCTTCTGTTTGAGATGAAAATGAGAAATTATTTTCACAACTAATAGAATTATTATTAATAATAACAGAGCCATCAAATATAAATTCATTTTCACTTGAATAATTATCATTTATAAATTTACATTTAATATTTATTGCAGATTGTAAAAAACTTATATCATTTCTATCTTTAAAAATTAAATATATTTGATTATTTACACTATATGATAAATATTTAGGATATATACTAAGATTAGTTTCATTGAAATTATAATAATATAATTTTAATGTAATTGAATTACTTTTAATTGTAGAATAAATTGAAGATTCAATTTTTAATTCAACATAATAATTTTTCATAGTAGTAAATGTTAAATCTGGTGATATACAATAATATTTGCTATTTGTAGAATCATAATATAATTGAGAATTTATTTTTGTCGATAAACCATAATAAAAGGAACATAAAAAATTTTCTACTCCGGAATTTGTTAAATAATCATTATCCTCTATTGAAATATTAATTGTTGAATTTCCTTTATATTTAATTAACTTATCATTTTCAACATTTGAAATAAAAATATTATCAATAAATTGGATTTTATAATCATTATCTGTATCTAGATTATTGAATTTTGAATCAGATTGAGAAACTAGAATATAAAAATTATCCCCTAATAAACTTTTATTATTTGATAAAAAAAATTCAATTTCAAAATTCTCATTAAGATAATTGACAGATGTTATATTTGACAAAATTATTTGTTCATAATTTAAATCTTCAGAAATAATTTTAACACAAATTTCTTCTTTTTCATTAATTGGGATACCACTAACATTTCCTTTTATTTTATAATTTTCAAAAAAAAAATTTGGAATAATTGATGAATCTAAAGATATAATATATCTTGTTATATAATAATTTTGATTGTATTTATTTAAAATTGATACAAAGGAATTTCTTGTACAATAATATGTAATTGAATTTACATTATAATCTTCAGTTGTAGAAGAATCTATTATTGTTTGATTAAAATTTGCATATTCAATTTTATCATAATTATAATCAATAGTTTCAATATCATCTGGAGGAAAAACATTTGTAAAATATTCATATTTATTAAATTCAAAAATTGAAATATTTGAATTTGTGTTTGTTAAAGGAATAAAATAATTTGAATATATTTTTTTTTGAATGCATTTTATTATTCTTTCATATATTTTAAATGAAATATCTTTAATAATAAGATAAATTTCAAAATTCCAATTTTCATCTTTTTCATCTCCATTATTTGTACATATCATATTTTTACAAATTTTGTCTCCTGAGGTTGATACAACTCTAAAATTTGTCTTTTTATTTTCCATTATACATATAAAATAAATATTTTTGTCATTATATTTATAGTTGAATTTAACATCAAAATATTCCTCACTATTTATTTGAGTTAAATTTGTTAATATTTCAATTTCATAATCTATTATAAAGAATTTAATATTATAGATAATTAAAGGATGCTCATAAAAATACATTGTTTGGGTCATAATATTTTCATTTTTATTGTAAAATAGATATTTTTCTTTATAATCTGTCAATATTTGAATGAATGAATCTAATGAATCAATTTCACAAACATCTTTGTCAAGTTTTTGATAGATTGATTTATGAATAAGAGATGAATTCCATTTTAAATCAATATTACAAAAAACTAAATTTATAGATAATAATAAAAATATAAACATATTAAATTCAGACAATATTTTTTGAAAAAATTAATTTAATAATTAATTTCTGATTAAAGATTAATTAATAAAAAAATTATACGAAATATTTATTAGTTCTAAAATTATATTGTAATGAAATTATATATAAGTATTATTTTACACTCAATTGAAAAAAAAGTTTTGACAAATAACAATAATTTTTCAATTTTATCAGCAAATACAAAACATTTCCTTTTAAAAAGCTATAGCATAATTTATTTATTTTTTTATTGATATCTAATAATTTTTCTATCAATATATTTTTCTTTTAAAAAATTATAAAAATTTTATTTGAAAAAACTTTTTATATTAAAAATACAAAAAAGCAAAAATTATAATTTTTTTAAAGCCAAACAAATTAATTTAATTAAAATAAATTCATTTAATGAATTACAAGTAAGATTTAAAATTAAAATTTAGTTTAAAAATAACATGTAAAGTATGGCAAAATACGCCTAATTCATTAATTGATTTTGAAAGTGATGAAAATACATCATTCACAACAACTATAGATAGAAAAGGGATATTATATAGAAAAGGAAACAACTTAGAATTAGAACAAAATATAAATATAATAAATAAATCCTTAATAAAATGTAATATTAATATTAGTGAACAAGAAATAAATTCAAATAAAGGAACTTTTCTTTGTAAAATTAATCCTGAAAATGAATATTATGAAATAAAAATGAATGAAAAAGAAGAAGAATATAATGTATATTATGATATTGATAGTATCCCTTGGATTG
The DNA here is from genome assembly GCA_023805745.1 of Isotricha sp. YL-2021b. NCBI lineage: Eukaryota > Ciliophora > Litostomatea > Vestibuliferida > Isotrichidae > Isotricha > Isotricha sp. YL-2021b. The sequence goes on along the minus strand of JAJJKW010001621.1, from coordinate 18,386 downwards.
TTTCAAGGTATGTTTTTGATAATCAAATAGAACATGGTTATAAAATGCATGAAGGTGATTTATTTAAATTAGGAAAATATATTTTAAGAGTGAGAGAAATTAGATTAAAAAAAGATAATTTAGGTAAAACTATGACGATGGTTGAAAGTAATAAAATTTATAAGGATGAAGATATTTCAAGAAATAATATTTTAAATCCTTCAATGTCACAATCTCTTTTTCAATCTAATAATAATCTCGCTAATAATAAAGAATCTTTTTTACTTTTAAATAAAAATAAAGATAAAATAAAAGAAAAAATTGAAAAAAAAGAAAAAGAAAATAGTAATATTGATATTAAAAATTCAGACATATTAAACAATAAACCAACATGTAGAATTTGTTTATGTGATGATTATAATGATGATAATCCATTAATAAATCCATGTAAATGTAATGGAACAATGAAATATTTACATTTAGATTGTTTAAGAAAATTAATTGAATCAAAAGTAACAAAATCCTCAAATGATATAACAACAATATTTACATTTAAAACATTATCTTGTGACATATGTAAATCCTTATTTCCAGAAAATATAAAAATTAAAAAAAAAACATTTAATATTATAAATTTAGAAAGACCTGAAAGTAATTATTTAATATTAGAAGGAATAATAAAAGAATCAACAGAACAAAAATCAATTTTTTTAGTAAATTTAAAAGATAAAAATATTAAAATAGGAAGAGCATCAGATGCTGATATAAGATTAAGTGATATAAGTGTTTCAAGAGCTCATGCAGTAATAACTTTATATAATGGAGTTTTAACATTAAATGATACAAAAAGTAAATTTGGAACTTTAATAAATGCAGGAAATCATTTTGTTGTATTATATAATAAACCTATTTCTATTCAAAGAGGAAATATTTTTTTAAGATTTTTAATGAAAAAAAAATTATGTTCTATTTTAACTTGTTATAGAGCAAATAAAGTTCCTTATGTAAATTATAATAGTTTTTTTGATACTGTTGAAGGGAAAAAATGCCAAATTAAAGATATTGATAATTTCTTAAGAACTGAAACACAAGAAGTTAGTGAATATGAAGAAAATGAAGTTATAGAAAAAGAAAATATTAAAAAAAAAGAAAGAAGTAATAGTGCTTTAGTTCAATTTAATAGGCATCTCACTAATGAAAATTTTAATAATGTGACTGCAGATGAAAATTAATTAATTCAAATGATGGTAATTGTTACTTTTTAGTTTTATAAATTTTTTTTAAATAAGATATTTGTTTTTTAAATTTATAATTAATTTGATAAAATTTTGTTTTGTTTCATAATTCATTTATTTCTTTTTAAAAGAATTTTAATCATATTCATTTCCTATTATATAATCCTAAAAATAAATAAATCAATTCTTTTCTTTAATTTTTTTCAAAAAAAATTATTGTTTTTAATTGGAATCAAATTACAAATAAATGAAAAAACAAATTAAAAAATATATAATAAAATAATTTATATTTTTAATAATTGAATAAGATAAAATTAAAAAGAAACAAATATTTTTTAAAATTATTAAAAATATTAATTAGATTTAAGATAAAATAAAAGTTATAAAAAAATTTTTCACTGACATAAAACTTTCATTAAATGTTTTTTATTTTCTTTTCCTATAAATAATTTTTTATTTAAAAAAAGAGTATTAATAATAGTTTCTTCATAATAATTAATCATCTATATTAATTCATTATGGTTAATGAAGTTTTTGAAAATAAAAAAATATTTTAAAAAATTTTAGATATGAGGTAAAGAAATATTTCTTTTGTTTATTATTTTTTTTGGATATTTTATATTTATTTTTATATGAAAATTATAATTTTTAAAATTAAATGTAAATGTAATATAGATATAGAATTATAATATATAAATACCTTAATACAAAATAAAAATAATAGAAAAGTTGATTTTATTTTTTATTATTAGTAGAATCTTCATAAGAAAAGAATTTTTCAATAACATTATAATCATTTAAAGAAGAACTCATTTTTCCTAAAACAAAAATATTACTTGATATATAATAAACAATTTCCGTTATAACAATAATTACAAACATTACAACTAGAAAAATCATCAAAGTATTAATATTAGATTGTAAATCAGGAAGTGTATAATCATATTCTAAATCATTTAAATAATTCATAAAAAAAATAATAACTTGTAAATCACTAAATTGAAAAGTTCTACTATGAAAAAATTCAATAATATCATCAGAACTTTTATCACTTTGATTATAATTTAAAAATTGAGTTCTTAATTGATTAACAAAACCACTTATCATTGTTTCAACTTTTGTTTGTAATAAAGGTTCTTGTGCACAAACTAATAATAAAGAATATCTAAATTCATCATTAGATAATAAATAACCACAACTATCACTTTCATCATTAACTTTATTTAAATATTCATTCATAGCATCATTACCATCACTCATCATTAATTTTTTTGATTCAGTATGATTACCGAATAAATTATTAGTCATAGCTCCAAATAAATCTAATTTTTGATGAATTGTTGATGAATTTAATCCAATTGATAATCTTATTCCAGAATAATAACAAAGTATTATTTCTTGTAAATCTTGAATTGCTTGAGTTTCTTTTCTTTTAACATTTAATTCACTAAATAATGAAGTCATTAAAGGAAAAGTAATTACAATAAAAATTATATATATTGAACCAAGTAAAAATAAGGTTTTTAAGGCTTCACAATATGATATAAAATGAAATATTTTTCTTTTTTTATTTTTTTTAAATGGAATTAAATACATATCATCTTGATCATCATCATTTGTAGTTATTGTCATTGGATTTGGATTTATTCCTTGTTGTTGATTTGTTTGTAATGATTTTATTTTATTTTGAGGGTTTATTTCTTTTAATTTTTCAATAACTAATGTTGGTTTTAATTCATTTTTAATTATTTGTTTTGTAAGTTTTAATTTTTTCTCTAAAAAATTTTTTCCTCTTTGAGTTAATTTCATTATCTTTTCTATAATTGCATACATTTTCTTATTTGTCATTTCTATTGATAAATAAAGCAAAATAATTGAACATATATTTAAACATAAAAATATAATAAAAACACAATACATTATTATTCTATAAACTTTTAAAGCCTTTTTAAAAGTTTCTTTTGAAGATATAACAACACTCTGAAAATTAGCAAAAAAACTAAATGAATTATAAAATATACAAATCACATATTGTTGAAATTCATCTAATTTATTTATATTAAGAGTAATATTATCATAATTCAAAAGTGGAAGAGATAAATTATAATCATCTTGTTGACTTAAAATATAAAAATAATTTTTAGGAAGATCAAATGAAGTATAAAAAGAAACAGAAGCGAATTCACCATTTGGTCTTAAAATTTGAAAAAGTTTATTATGTAATTCATTATATAAATCACTACTAGTTTTTAAATTTGAATAATTATTTTTAAAATAATTACTAGTTGCTAATAAAGATACTGATTTCTGTTGAAATAATGTATGATAATAATCATTTAATGTAATATTATATCCACTAATTTCAGTTTTATATTCTGTATTTAAAGAATCATATTTTTCTCCAGAACCCTCAAATTGAACCATATTTATAACATAAAATATATTTTGAAAATGAGTTAAATCCATTTCTCTTAAAACTACCATTTTGATATATTCTTGAAAGAATTGATTTGAAAAATATTTTATAAGAACACAAATAGCAATTGCTAAAACAACTAAAAATAAATTATAAACAAATGATATTCTATCAATTGTTGTTTTTGCTATACCTATTGATTCTTTTTTTTTATTTGTTATATTCCATGAACTTTCTTTTATTATTTTATATGATAAAACTGAAGCTCCTGAATGAGAACCAGCCATTGAACCATTATTTGGAGTTAAAATCATTCCAGTTTCTTCTTTTTCATAAATTTTATTTGAAGAAACATTTTTTACTTTTATATCTTCGAAAATAATTTGAATTAAATAAATTTCATCAGCTTTTATAGTCAATTTTTTTTTAAAATTAAAAATTACTCTTAATTTTTTTAAATTTTTGAAATTTTCTCTTATTTTTTTTATATTTTGTATTATTTCAGGATTTGACCAAACACTATCTCTAACTAAAAATAATTTAACATTTGAAACAAAATCATGTAAAGTTATACTAAAAGTTTGTGAAACTCCATTTTCAGGATTATATTCTTTAATTCCCAAAATAGCTAAAAAATTTAATCTTTTCATTTGATTATTAAAAGAAAAATAAGTTTTAAAAAAATAACCTAAATGTAAACAAACTCCATTTGATTGCATTATCACATGATTACTATCATTTGGAAAAGTTACTGGATCTAAAGTACATAATAAATATAATTGTCCTTTATAAGTTGGAAGAAAATTATATGTGAATTTTGTATTAACTATATAATTATCTGAAGTTTCTAATACACATTCTTCTTTTAACATTTTTTTATTTAATAATGATGTTCTTATTAATTTTTCTTGATATTTTCTCATTATATATGGATAAATATTTATTGATGGAGAATTTACCATTTTTGATGTTTTAATTCCTGTTAATTCATAATATGTTAAAGGAACTTTTTTTATTGTAAATTTACCTTTATCAAACATAATTAGAAAAGAATTATTCTTTTCAACATTTTGATCAAGAGAATTTAAATCGAAAAATTCAAAACTTTTATCAAAATTTGAATTAAATAATATATCTTCAACTAGTTTAAATTTTTCATTTTCTGGTTGTTCTTTTATTTTAAGGGAATCTCTTGAAGAATATATCATATCTATTATTTTATCCAAAGCATTTCCTATTGTAATACTTGTTCTGTCAATTGTTCTTAATAATTGTTTTTGAGAATTATTAAACCCTTTTAATATAAGTTTAAAAGCATTTATAATATTTAAGTATTCTATATTTAAATGATGAAAATAAATGATATACTCCATTGAAGACTCATCATTTTTTTTTTCAAGACTTGTAAAAGATGAATTTAAATAATAAAAAATACATCTTATTATGATATTTGCATTTTTAAACTTTTGTGAATAAAGAAATTTTTTAAGATAATATTGAGCTCTAAAAATTTTTTCATCCATTAAAGCATAAAGAATTACTTTATTATATATTAAAGTTTCCATTACTAATTGACTAAAATTATTTGTTTTTTCTTTTGAAATTTTGTAAAATTTATTCACTAATTCAAGTAAAGCAATTAAAATTACATTATTATCAGGCATAACAATATTTAAATTTATATTTTCTTTCTTTGAATTTCTATTTGAATTAAAAAAAATTTCCACCAATTTTTCATTTTCATTACATAAAACCATATAATCTTCTTTACTTAAACAAAAATTTGTTTTTATATCTTCTCTGTATTTTATTAAAAAATTTTCTTTATATTTTGGTTTATTTGAATTATTTCCTGAAGCAAAAAATTTTAACATAGGACTTAATAATTGATATATTCCTTTAAAAAATTCTGGATTTTCAGTCAATAATAAATGTTTTAATTTAGTTAATCTAATACATTTTCCAGTAGTATTAAAATTTAAATATATTGAACTTAGCACTAATATAATTAAAACTGCTTCTAATATTTTAAATATTTTTTGATGATATAAATATTTAATTAAGAAAAGAGATATCAATCTTACAATGAATATAGAAAAAACAACTGATTGAAGAAAAATATCTAATTTTTGAAAAGAAGTTTGATGTAAAGAATTTCTAAAAGCACTAATTCTCATTAAATAATCATAAATAAAAATTGCTGACCAAATTAATTGAAATAAAATTGAATATTTAATCTTAATTCTTAGAATCATTAAAAAACTTCCTAATTCATTTAATGCAAAATCTGCTAAAAATAATTTTGAAGAAAGAAAATAAAAAGCTTCATTTTGACCATAAGCATATATCATTAAACTATAAAAAAAGTAATTTAACAAATTATAAACACAAAATAATAAAATATCAAGGACAAAATTTATTTTTATTTTATCATAACTATCAGAAAATTGAACAAAAACTCCTCTGTTATATATTAACAAAAAAATATGTGAAAAAGTAAAAAAAGTAAAATAAATAATATATTTACTGATTTTCTTCATTATTTTTACAAAACAATTATCTGTTTTTATAATATGAAAAAAGATCATAAACAATAAAATAGCTAGATAAATGGCAGAAAAATTTTTATAATCAAAATAATCTTTTTGGTCATGAATATCTAATTTAAAATATTCTTTTATAATTAAACTTATTTGATCTTTTTGATATTTTGTTTCGTCTAAAATTGTTGCATCATCATCCACAAAGAAATTCAAATTATTGATTGCTTCAAAATAAAAAGTAGGAGCTATGAAATAAGTAAAAAAATATAAATTTTTAAAATTTCTTCTATAATTAAAGATAATATCGATTATTATTATTTTATTCGTTAATTCTAAAATGTTGGAAAAGGAAAATAATCTATCTGATTCTAAAGCATTTTCTTGAATACTTGCATAAATATTAGTTACTATTATTGAAAAAAAACTTTTTTTAATTTCAGTAGTTTGTTCCATTTATTATTTAAATTGAAATCATTTTTGAAATATTATCTTTGATAAAATATATTTTATAAAATTAAAATTTAATGGAAAAACTTTCAAAACCAAATCAATCAATAATAAACCATTCTTTTTCTCCTCAAGAAAAAAAAGTAGATATAACTAGATTATTTTTAAATAAACTTGATAATAATATTTTTCCAAAATTATTTAAATTATCTAAGGAAAAAAAAATTAAAATTAATTACAAAAAAAAAGAAATAATAAATTATGAAAATAAAAAAATCATTCCGAGAAAAAGAAATATAATTAAAATTACACCTACAAAATCATCTTTTATTCAGACAAGAAATATAGTTCCTCCAATTAAAATTTCTGAAATATTTGAAAAAAGATATAAACATAATAATTATATTCAAGGCTCAAAAAAAGATAATTCATCATTTTATTTTTCTCCTTTGAGAACTAGTAAATTAACTTTAAATAAAATAGGACAATATCAATATCGTTCAAACATGATAAGAAAAGTTAATGTTAATAGTAGAAATATTCATTTATTTTCTAGTAAAAATAATAGGAAAGAAATTGAAAGAGAAAAAAGTTCAATATCTCTGAAAGATGAGAAAAGACAATATTCATTCCATGAATTAAATAATTCAACTAAATTACCTTTAAATAAGATTACTCTTAAAAAAATAAATAATTTACAATATGATTTTCGTCTCGTTAAAGATTATTCTAAATTTTTTCATAATGAAATTTTAAAAATGGCAATTAAAAGTCCAATAAAATTACAAATAAATGAATAAAGTTATATTTATTTCATATATATATTTATTTTATAATAAATAATTTTTGAAAAAAAATAATCATAAAGAAACAGAGAGAAAATAAATTGATAAACTCAATAATTAAAGTATTATATTTAAATGTAAATAAAGGTTTGTTTAGATTAAAATAAAACATTTAATTGTATTTCTTAAAATTTATAAAATCATGACATTTTTACTCCAAAATTCAACACCTTCCATATATTTTTTTCTATCTATTTCAATTCCACTTCCTCCTTCTGAAACACCTAATGCATTTCTCATCATAGTAATAGGAGTAAAAGGTAATTCTTGAGCCATATTAATTGGTTTAATTGAAATAATTCCATAATCAAAATCAGTTTTTTTTAAATATTCTATATGTGATTCTTCCATTTTCATTGCTATACTTTCAGTAACAATTTGTTCTTTAGTATATAATATTAAATCTAAAAATTTTGCATCTGGTAATTTAGCTTTATCTATTAAATCTATTGGAATATATCTTATTAAAACTGGTAATTCATTTTTTTGCCTTGCGTGATATTCGCTTTTTATTAATTTTTTTGTTTCTTCGTTTATTTCTATATATTCTGATTTTAAATCTTTAACAAAATTTTTTATGAAAATATGTTTACAAAAAGGTGCATATCCATCTTTTAATTGGGATGTAGATTTATATTCTTCATTTACTTTATTTAAAAATTCATTTTTATCCATATTAATATAATTTTTTGTTCTTGTATTATCAAATGCTCTATAACTAAATTGATCTAGAATTAATTGTTTTGGAGTTCCTTCCATTATATTTAAATAAAATATAAAATATAAAATAAAAAAATATTTTTATTTAAAAATAATAATTGTAAATCTTTTATTTAAAAAATAATAATATTATTAAAAATGAAAGATGACGAAAAAGAATTAATGAAAAAAAAAGAAAAAAAGTCAAATCAAATATTTTTGGTAACATATAATGAAGCACAAAAATATCAACAAGATAATGAATATATAAGAAAAGGATATTTAAGAAATTGTGATTCAATTAAAAAAGTATTAAAGAGTTTATTTATGATTCACAATGAGACTGTAAATATTTGGAGTCATCTTTTAGGAGCCTTATTAATTAATATTTTAATCTTATATACTGCTTTTTTCATTACGAATTATAAAACTCAATTATCAAATATTAAATTAGATTTCGAGAAAATAAAAAGTTATACAAAACCATTGTTAGATATTGATAATATTCAAATAAAAAAATATACATCAATGATAATGGATTATTCTTCTGAAATTAAAAAAGAATTTCAAAAAATTAATTTATCAAAAATTTATTATAATTATTTAGAAAAAATAAACCAAACATTTTCTTTAATCAAAAGTTCTGCAAATGAAAATATAAATAATTTAACAATATCATTATCAGACTATTTTGAAATAATAAGTGAAAAAATAACAAAAATGAAAGAAGAAATAATAACATTAATGGAAATGGAAATGGAAAATTTTACATTTATTGAAAAGCCAAAATATCCTTTAAAAAGATGGCCATTATTTATAATGTTATTATCTGCAATATTATGTTTATCTTTTAGTGCAATTTTTCATTCTTTAGGAACAATGAGTAAAACAGCATTTAATATTTTAAGTAGATTTGATTATGGAGGAATTTCTTTATTAATTGCAGGATCATGTTATCCTCCTTATTATTATTTTTTTAATTGCGATTTATTTTTTAGAAATTTTTATTTAATTTTTATTTCCACTTTTGCAATTATTGTTTTTTGTCTTAGTTTAACTTCCAAATTTCATTTACCTTCAAATAGAACTATAAGAGGTATTTTATTTCTTATTTTAGGTTTAAATGCTGGAATTCCTATTATTCATTTAGCTTTTATGGGAAATTCTGTTAAAGGTTTTTATGGAAGTCCAAGATTATTATTTTGGTATCTTGGAGGAATTTCTTATGTAATTGGAGCTTTAATGTATATTAATCGAATTCCAGAAAAATTTATGCCTGGAACTTTCGATTTTTTTGGAAGTTCTCATCAAATTTTTCATTGTTTTGTTATTCTTGGTGTTGTTTTTCATTATATTGGATGTCTTGATGCTTTTTATTATAGATTTGAAAACGAATGTATAATTTAATTTGAAATCAAAAATTTGATTTCTTTAATTTATAGTTAATTTATTATAAGAATAATCTTATATATATTTAGATGAAATTATCATAATCATTATTTAAAAAAGATTGATTACGATATTATATTTAAACATTGATTTGACACACTATATAAATATATAAATTTATTTTTTTATTTTTTAAATGATTTGTATTTATTATTTAATTAAAAAATAATTTAAAATGGAAAAAAAAGAAATGGAAACACCTCAATTAAATAAATCATATATAAAAGAAACAATTTTATACATAAATTTTAATCAAGATAGTTCATGTATATGTATAGGAACTGAAAAAGGTTTTCATATATATAATGCAGAACCTTTTAAAAATATATATTCAAGAAGTACATAAAAGAAAAAATTTTTAAATTATATAGAACTTGGTGGAGGAATTGGAATAATAGAAATGTTTTATAAATCAAATATAATAGCATTAGTAGGTGGAGGACCAAATCCAAAATTTTCTTTAAATAAAGTGATTTTATGGGATGATCATCAAGGAAAAGTAATATCAGAATTAAGGTTTAATACAATAATAAAAAATGTAAAATTAAAAATGGATAAAATATTAGTTGTATGTCAAAAAAAATTATATATATTTAATACAAAAACTTTAGAAATGATAGAAGATCCAATTGAAACTTATAATAATCCAAATGGATTAATTGCAATATCATCAAATAAAGATAAAACAATAATAGGATTTCCTTATAAAAAACCTCAAGGACATGTTCAAATAAAATCTTTTGAAAAAAATATAAAAAATCAAATAATAAATTGTCATAGTACAGAATTAAATTGTATATCAATAAATAATGATGGTTCAATACTTGCAACTGCATCTCAAAATGGAACTTTAATTAGACTTTTTAGTATAAATGATGGAAATTTAATTCAAGAAGTTAGAAGAGGAAAAGATAAAGCAATTATATATTCTATATCTTTTGATTTTTCAAATAAATTTTTTTCTATTACAAGTGACAAAAGAACTATTCATATTTATTCTTTATATACTGCTAATCAAAATATTGTTGGAAGAAATAGTGATATTTATATTAGAAATCCACAAAATAAAAAAAGATTATTTGAAACTATTTCTAATATTATTTTAAATAAAAATATTGAATACTCTTTTGCAAAATTTAAAATCAATGAAGATAAAAGTATTTGTCAATTTGGATTAAATGATAAAGTTTTAGTTTTAACAAGTACAGGGCAATATTATCAAGTTCCTTTCAATTCTTTTGAAGGAGGACAATGTAATGAAATGGTAGTATATAATTTAAAATCAAATAAACAATAAATTATTTATTTAATTTATTAAACTTATTATATTGATGATATTATAATAGCAAAAAACAATTGTATATTATTTTAAAATAATTATTAAATATTTAAGAATGAGAAATAATTTTATCCTAAAATTTTTTATTTTAAAACATACTTTTAATTAGTATTAATCCCCAAAAAATAAAAAAAAACTAAAATGATTAAATTATTGAAATATACATATCTCTCCTTTTAAAATATTTAAAATCTTAAAAAATAATAAAAATAATGAATAAGATATATTATAAAATACAATTATATTACAAAAAATATAAAACAAATCTTTTTTATAATAATGAAATATTCAAAAATTTTATTTAACTGAAATATATATAAATTCCATTAAATAATAAATATAAACTATTGAAAAAGAAATAAATAAATTACCATTGAATATATAAAATGGTTTCAATTGAAACAGAAGCTAGAGTTGCAAAAATTCTTTTAACTTTGGCTGAAGGAGAAAGAAATATTGAAATAAGTCGTCAAGTATTAAATGACAATTATGATTATGATGCATATCAAATATTTCAATATTTAGATTTTGAAGGAAAAAATAGAATTGATCCATGTAATTTATTAGAATTTCTTAGAAATAAAGGAATATATGTTAACTTAACAGAAATTAATTTAATGTTTTTATTTTATGATCAAGATTATGATGGATGTTTATCATTTATGGAATTTTTAAATCTAATTCAAAGTGATAAAATAAGAAAAAATTCAAAAACTTCAAAAACAAATAATATTTCTTATAATATTGAATATTCCCTATTAAAACTTTTAGAAAAAGAAATATACCTTTCAAAAAATCTTTTTACTGCTTTAAATGAATTAAAAACAAGATGTGATTTTAATATTCATAATATATATCATTCTCTGAAAGGAAATTGTTTTATTGATGAAGAAAGTATAAAATCATTTTTAAAACGAAATAAAGCAAGAGCAATTAATAGTGATATAAAAGCAATAATAAAAAGATTGGATATAAATAAAGATAGTAAAATAGATTTATGTGAATTTCATAAATTTTTAGGATATCCAGAATGTCAAAATTGTTGTTCAAATAATTGTTGTTGTTATTGTGGTTGTATATGTTGTAATCATTGTATTTGTGAACAAATTTGTTCTGTTCATAATTGTATTCATAGAGGAAATAATTATTCAAATTATAATGAAAATGATAATGATTTAAAATTTAATCAAGAAAATTATAATAATAACAACTTTGGAATATCACAAGCTTCTACTTTCTTTAAAAGTGGAAATGAAAATCGAGAAATTTTTTCAGAAAATAATAATAATAATATTTATTCACCAGACATTCAAAAAATTTCTCCTAATTTATCTTTAAGAATTTCTCCTAGAAGACAATTTTATCCAAAAACAACATTAAGAAACTTCAATAATAGTATTTATACTAATAATTCAAATGAAAATATGGATAATATTGATAATAATGATAATAATAATTTCGGTGGAAGTATGAATAATATGAATAATTTATATAATAATAATAGATTAAATCAAAAATTTAATCCATATGAAATGGAAGAAAATCAATTTAATGAATATTTAATTTCAGCAATGAATTTTGAATCAGAAATTGAAAAAGTAAAATGTAATTTAGCTTCAAAAAATGATTTTAATTGTGAAGATGCTTTTAGAATATTTGAATTAGATTCAAGAAATTTTTTAACAGAAGATGATTTAAAATATGGTTTATCACAATTAGGAATAAAAGCATCTGATCCAGAAATAAAATTATTAATTAAAAGATTTGATTTACAAAAAGAAGGAATTATAAATTATTTAGATTTTTTTGATATGATTGTTCCATTTGAAAAAGATTATAGAAATTTAGTTGAAAATAGAATTCCAAATTCTTGTTGTCAATGTAGATGTCCTGATATTTTTAATTTAAATACAAAATCTCATATTAAAAAAGTTTTTGAATTAATAATTGATTGTGAAAATAAATTAAATCAAATGAAAAAAAATTATGCATCTTTAAGAGTTGTTTTAAATGAAATGTTTAAATTAATTGATAAAAATGAATCTGGATTTTTTAATGAAAATGAATTTGCTAATTATATTAAAAGTATTGAAGGATTCACAAATATGAAAGATTCTGATTTATTATTTATTAGATTTGATAAAAATAGAGATGGGAAAGTTGATTATTATGAAATGGAAGAAGAATTAAAAGCAAATTATTAAAATATTATAGGTTTCTATATATAATGTAAATAATAAAATTTTAAATATTTTTTTTGAAAATATTATTAATTTAAATAAAAATTATGTTTATTTATTTATTTTTTATTGAATCATACATAAAGATATAATTCAAATGTAAATATTTTAATTTAGATAAATAAATTTTCAGATTTTTAAAGTTATAAATTAATATTTTTGAAAAAATAAGTTTATAACCCAAATTAAAAAGATAAATATTGTTAAAAAATTAAATTAAGTTTTTGATTTTTAATTTAAACTGTATAAATATAAAAATAATTAAACTCTTTTAATACTAAAAAAATATAAAATATCATGAAAAATTCATGATAAATATTTATTTTAATTGAAAAACTTCTCCTGTATTTGAAGCTTCAAAAAATAAAGCTGAATCATCATAATTAAAAATAATTTTTTTTTTCAGAGATTCATTTAATAATTCATAAATACTGTTTCCTATTTTTTCAGAAGTGATCATATCATCATTTGACAAAATATTTAATTCAATTGTATTTTGAGTATTTTCTTCAAAATATCTTTTAAAAATTTTAGAATTTTCTTCAAGTGAAAAAGTTATATTTATATCTTTAAAAGAATCATTATTAATTAGTAAATGTGAATCTTTAAAAACACTTATTTGATAACTTAAATTTCTAATATATAATATTTGAATAACAATTTCAGAAATATTATCTTTATTAAAAGTTTTTTTAAATAAATTTGTTAATAAAATAATATCACTTAAATTACTACAGAAAAAGGTGACATATTCTAACATGGGAAAACTTGAATTTTTGAATTCTGGAATAAATCCAAAAAAGTCTTCAATATCATTTCCTTTTATTTGCTCTTTAGATATATTATAAATATTACATATATTAAACATATTTTCATTATAAACATTTTGTTGAATATATTTTTCAAATGTATCATTATTTAAAATGAAACTATCAAATTTTTCATTATAAAATTTATTTGATGTTACATCTAAATAAATATTATTTATTGATAATATCCCTTCATTTAACATTTGTTGAAGTCTTGCAATATTATTATAAACATAACCAGCATTAAAAGATTTTTGATTAAAAAAATTAATTTTACATATTTTATCAAGATGTTCATATAAATCATCTGTATTACCTATGCTAATTATATGTTCTCTTAATTGTAAATATGCAATTTTTTTTGAAATATAAAAAGGATATTCAGGATAAAAAATATTAATTTTATATTTAACAGTTTTTGAAGTAAACCAAGAATAATAATTATCAAAAATAATTTTATATTTAACAGGTTCTGTTTCAAAAAGCATTATTTTAACTGGAGTATCATATCCAGATTTTTTATTTCCTTCATAAATTGTTTTTTTTTCCTTTTCATCTGTAATTTTACAAGTTATATCATAATCTTCAATTGACCAACAAAAATCAATAACAGCATATTTTTGATTAACTTCAATAAAAAAAGATTTTATAGTAGAAGGTGGAATTATTATTTCATTGAAAAAACCAATTGTATCATCATTATTAAATAAATTTAATCCTTCATATTCAGGTAAATAATTATCTGGACTATATGTTTCGAAATCATAAGTTTGATCTTTTTCTTTTTCTTTTATTTTATTTTTAAGTAATTCTTGTAATTCTTTATTTGAATTGTTTGCATTATTTAAAATATATTTTAAAAAATGTTTCATCATTTCCACATCATCTGAATCTCTTTGATATTGACATATTGATACTAATAAATATGATAAAATTTCATTAAATTTTGTTTTATAAGGAATCAATAAATATTCATTATAATATGCAAAATAAATTCTTTGAAATAGAACTGCTAATACAAATAATAATTTAAAATCTTCAATTTTTTTTAATTTTTCAGCATATCTTAGTGAAAATGATATTAAATGTTCTTTATAATTTTCAATTTCTTCATCATAATCAATTAAATATTTTTCATCATTTAATATATTAAATATTTCTTCTGTCTTTTCACCATTATAATATGTTTTTGAAGTTTGAATCTCATTTCCATAAAATATTTTAGAATTAAAAATATATTTTTTGTTAAATAAAAGATAACAAAATATTTTTATGAAATTGATTTTATCTTCTATATCTTCTTTACTTAAATCAATTTTTTCAATTAATTCATGAATATTAACAAAATTTTCAATTATTAAATTATATTGTTCAAATAAATTAGATAATGAATTTATATTTTCTATAATTGAATTAATCATTGAAGGAAAAGAATCAAATTTAATATTCCTAAATTTTTTATAATAATCATCTAAAATTCCATCAATAATGTTGTTTTGTTCTTTTTCAAGAACATAATTTTTTATCACTTTTTGTAAAAAAGATATTTTAACACTCTCCATTCTATATTTTAAAGTATTTTCTTCTAATTGATTATTTATATTGATTATATTATTAATAAAAATTATTAAGAGAGAATTGTCATTTTCCATAAAAAATAAGTTATTCTTTTTCAATAAATTGAAATAAATTTTTGAAAGGGAAACTATAATTTTTTTATCTTTATAATTTGATATTCTGTTTAATTTATCAAGAATATTTTTTGTGAGAATTACATTTTTATTACCCTGAATTATTTCCATTATATTCTTGAATATTATTTCTAATTCATAGCTATATTTATGTGTATTTTGTATTTTTTGATATAAATCAATAATTAATTGCTCAAAATTATTTTTAGGGTTTAAAACATTCACTTCTATATCTTTTAAATGACTAAATGATAAATTAAAAGAATTTGATTCATTTTTACTTTTAAAATAGTTATTATTTAAATGACTTGTTAATTCAACCATTAAATTTTAAATATTAAATTAAATATTTTATTAATTCAAAATTTTTTATTTTATTAAACATTTACATCATAAATGATTCTTTTTTGATTTTTACTTTATTAATCCATATATAAAAAATAACAGGACTTAAATAAATATATAAAACTTATAAAAAAACAAAAATATGGAATATATTAAATTAGGAAAATCAGATTTAAAAGTATCTCGTTTATGTTTAGGTTGTATGTCCTTTGGAGAAGTAAGTGAAGGATGGCATGAATGGGTATTAAATCAAGAACAAACAGATGAAATGATAAAAAAAGCATTAGATTTAGGAATAAATTTCTTTGATACAGCAAATATATATGGTAAAGGATCAAGTGAGACATTTATAGGAAATTCTTTTAAAAAATTTGTAAAAGATAGAAAAGATATAGTAGTAGCAACAAAAGTATATTTTAATGAAGGATGTTTATCAAAAGAAGCAATATTAAGGGAGATAGATTTAAGTTTAAAAAGACTTCAATTAGACTATGTAGATTTATATATAATTCATAGATGGGATTACGATCATCCAATAGAGGAAACAATGGAAGCATTAAATGAAGTAGTAAAATCAGGTAAAGCAAGATATATAGGATGTTCAGCAATGTATGCCTATCAATTATTAAAAGCAAATATGATAGCAAGAGAAAAAGGTTGGGCAGAATTTATATCAATTCAAAATCATTATAATATAATTTATAGAGAAGATGAAAGAGAATTAGAACAATTAGTAGAAGAAGAAGGAATGTCAATGACACCTTATTCTCCTTTAGCTGCTGGAAGAGTGTGTAGAATGTGGGATGATGATACTTTAAGAAGTAAAACTGATAAAACTGCTCCTAAAAAATATGATGATGCTAAAGATATTGATTTACCAATTGTTAAAAGAATTAAAGAAATTTCTGAAAAAATGGGAGTTACTATGGCTCAAATCTCTTTAGCTTGGCTATTAAGTAAAAAAAATGTTGCTTCTCCTATTGTCGGATGCACTAAAATTAAACAACTTGAAGATTTAGTCAAAGCTGTTAATATTAAATTAAGTAATGATGATGTTAAATATCTTGAAGAATTATATAAACCTCATAATCTTGTTGGTCCTTTGAAAAAAGGAGTTATTCCTGAAGTAAAGAAAAATTTAGTTGATAAAAAATAATTTTTTTTAAGGTTTTTTTTAAGAATTTTATTTAATTATTCATTTCATATTATTTTAAATTTTTTTATTTATTTATGACTTAATACTTTTTTTGAATATTTTTTTGAACAAAATTGTTTAAAAATTAGATTTTAATAATTTAATCTTTTCAATCCATGTTATCCCAAAATAAATACAAATCGTTTAAAATTGTTGTTTTTAAAATTTTTTTGAATCATATTAAAGAAATATCTAATTATTTCTATTTTCATAAAACATATTATCTATAAATATACGACAATGTATATAAATAATTAAATCTATATGTATTTTTTCCAAAGAATTTATATTTTTAAATAATTAGTATATACTTCTTTAATCTCATTCAAAAATATCAATGAAATAAATAATTAACAAATTTTTCTAAAACCATTTTTATTCATATAATGGAAAATCAGATATTTGATTTCTACGAATAAAAAAGTTATTCTCTTAACTATAAATATTATAAATTTTCAGTTAACATTTAAGTAAACAAAGATAATACTGAATGAATTTAAAAATTATCTCTTTATAATAATTTTATAAAAAGAAGTTTTAGGATTGGGATTTTCAAAATAAGTTCTAAGAAAATAATATTATGAAAGAATTAATAATAATTTGAATTCAATTAAAAAAATGAAAATACAATAAAAATATATAATTTATCCTTTTTTAATATTATCAATTGAAAATATAAAATTTTTTAGAATGGAATAAAAAGATATGTTAACTTTTAATACTCCATTTACTTTTCATTATTAGGAATTCAATCTATCTAAAATCCAAAAAATGAATATATTGATTTTTTAATTTAAAAATTTTTATGTTTTATTGCTGTTTAAACTCTTTTTTAATTTTTGAGATTTTATTTCATGAAGATATTTTATCAATAATGACAATTAAAAGATGATTATCCTTATTTTAAAAAATCTTTCTTAATTCAAAAATCCAGAAAAAAAAAACCAATCTGTAAAAATATCATTTGAATGAACAAAAACTCAAAATTTACATGAAAAAATAGAAGTAAAACAAATAAAAGGAGATAGAAATAAAAAATTTAGGATTTATTGAAATTATAGCAACTTCAGGAGTTTAACTAATATATTTGAAGAAGGAACCCTCGAATTGATATAAATTTTGGTAGAGAAATAAGTTAAATTTTTCTTTCATCC
>JAJJKW010000313.1:0-52757 GCA_023805745.1 Isotricha sp. YL-2021b | reverse complement strand
CCCCAATCCCCAATCCCCAATCCCCAATCCCCAAACCTAAAATACAATTTCAAGAAATTAAACTTTTAAAACAAAAAATACAATTTAGAAAAAAAAAATTAAAAAAAATATTATTTTCTAAAAAAAATGGAAAATATAAACATAGATTCCAAAAATAAAACTTCACAACCAAAATCAAAATATTCAATAATATCATCATCAACAGATTATTCAATTCCAGGAATAGAGGTATCAAAAGATAATAAATTAATCCCAACAAATTCTTTTTATAATTCAAATATATTTACATTAAATATTGATTCATCATTTTTAGAAAATCCAACAAAATATTTTTATAGAAAAAAAGGAAATACATACCAATTTTTTGGAAATTCAAACGGAGATCCTTTATTTATAATAGGTCCTCAATGGTATATGATAATAGGATTAACAACATTTATTTCAATAATATTTTTTTCAATAATAAAATCTTTATGGAACAATGTTTTAATATATATTAAAATTATAGGTTTTGTTCTTTATTTTTTATTTTTATTTTCTTATTTATATACTGCTTTAATTAATCCTGGTTTTCCTAAAAATGATGAAGATAGTAAAACAGGTGAACCAAGAACTAAATTTAGATTTTGTGAAATTTGTAAAATGTATATTAATATGGAAAAAAAAACTTATCATTGTGTTGATTGTGATATTTGTATTGAAGGATTTGATCATCATTGCCCTTGGACTAGTAAATGTATTGGGAAAAAAAATTTTATTGGCTTTTCTATTTTTGTTTGTAGTATTTTTACTATGATAATTTATTTTTTTTTTGCTTTTGCTAGTATTAAAATTAATATGTAATATTCAATATATTTTAAATTATTTCTTTAAGTTATATTTAAATTACTACTTATATATAAAAAAAAATAAAAAAATCAAATTTTAAAAGATATTAAAAATAGGTTATTATTAAATAAATATATATTGGATTGTTCAAAAAATAGAATTATAAAAACAATCAATTTATGAAAATGATAAGATAATAATATAAAAAATATTTTTTTATCCTTGAAGAAGGGTAAATAATATATTTCATAATGTTTCTTTTTAATTAAAAATGAATATAATGAAAGAATTATAATGTATTTTTTAAAAATAACTATTATATTTAATTTAATTTTTTTTTATTTTTGAGAATATTTTCCTTTTAATTTCGATTCTCTAATTTTGAATATCTAAAAATTATTTCATTAATGAACTTTTCTTTTTTATTTAAATAATTATTCATCGAATAAAATAAATATATTATATTTTTAAAGTTTTATTTCTAAATAAATTTTGATTTTTAATAAAAATAAAATATATTTAATTAATTTTGATTTATTATTTTTTTGAAAAAATATATTTCATCTTTGTTTTCTTTTTATTAGTTTTTTTTTTTTATTTAATAATTTTATGTTTCCAAATAAAACACATAATTTAAACTTCTATTTATAATCATTAATATTAATTTAAGAAAATAAAAAAGAAATTAATAATAAAAGACATTTTAATTAAATAATGAAATAAATATTCAAAAAAGAATAATGAAATCAATTTCAATCAAACAAAATAATTTATTGAATTATATTAGCCAGAAAAATAGTTCTAATTCAAATAAAAATGAGCAAAATCAATTAATAGAAACAGAAAATTTATTAAAAGGTTATGTAAATAATTTAGTAAAACAAACAGTTGTTGAATTTAATGTAGATGAAAGAAAAAATCTTCTTATGAAAAGAGCTCAATATGGTTATGGAGGTAGTTCAAATAATTTAAATGTAAGAAGAAAAAGAGGAATAATAAAAAAAAAAGAAAATGAAGAAGGTAAATTAAAAAGAAGAATGAGTTATAATATTGATAATAATAATCGAGTTCAATTTAATATAAATAATAATAATAATACAAAAGAATTTGATTTAAATAGTAAAAGAGAAAAAAAAAATGATAAAAATATAGAAACAATAATAAGTAATGATAAAAAAAAAGAAGAAGATAAAAAAGAAAATAAAAATTCTAAAACAATAACTCCTGAAAGAGCTTTTTCTCCAAGAAGTCCAAAAAAAAATTTAAAAGGATATCAAAAAGGATATACAAAAACAGTTTATCATTCAGTAAAAACTCAATCAAAACAATATTCAAATAGAAATTATACTATAAAAAATTCTATTGATATTGAAGAGCAATATTCAAAGAAAATAAATAAAGAAGAAAAAAAAGAATTATTTTCTTTATTAAAAAAACCACAAATTTTTGAAGGAGAAAGTGATATTTCAGGAAGTTTAGTATATAATAATGATGATGATTTTTTACATTTTTCAGGTTTATCAAATAAAAATATATTACAATTAAATGAAATAAAAAAAGAATTACATAAAACTTTAATTGGAAAAAAAAAATCAATTGAACAACAATTATCTCATAAATCTTTTTTAGGAGAATCAACTTTTACAAAAGAAGATAAAACAACAATGTTAACAGAATTAAATGAAGTTGATAAAGAAAAATATAGAATTTTAACTAGAAAAGGTTATGTTTATGATTCTTTTGATGATGAAGAAGTTTTTGATGAAAAAGATATTACAAATCATCTTCATCCTGATTCTTTTATTATTAAAATTATTGATTTTTTTGTTGCTATTTCTGTTTTATATAATTTAGTTTCTATTCCTTTTTTTTTAGGTTATAAAAATGTTTATTGTCATTTTGGTAATTATTTTACTTTAGAAAATGTTACTGAAAATTTTATTGATTTAATTTTTATTATTGATATTATTATTAATTTCTTTACTGGTTATTATAATTTTGATGAAATTTTAGTTACTGAATATCATTTAATTGCTAAACATTATTTAAAAACTTGGTTTTTTATTGATTTAATTTCTGCAATTCCTATTAAAACTATTATAATTATTTATAATAAAGATTGTTATGAAAAAGGTTTGATAAGTAATTCACTTTATAATGGTCATTTTTATTATTTACTTTTATTATTAAGATTATTAAAAGTATTTCAAGTAATTTCAAAAAATAAATTTTTACTTTATATAGAAAATGAATTAACTCATTATGATTATTTTAATAGTTATGGTAGATTATTAATAAGTTTAATAATATTTTTAATATCATTACATATAGTAGCATGTATATTAATATTTTTAGGGAAAAATGAATATCCAAATTGGATAGTAAATTTTGACCATAATAACAAAAGTTTTGCTCAATTATATTTAGTAGCAATATATTATACAATAACAACAGTAACAACAGTAGGATATGGTGATTTATCATGTGTAACAACAATAGAAAAATTATTTGGATTATTTATGGAAATTGTAGGTATAATAGCATATTCTTGGGCTTTAACAACAATGTCAAATTATGTTAAAATTGAAAATGATAAAAAAATAGATTTTAGAAATAAATGTAAAATATTAGCAGAAATTAAATTATCTTATCCTAATTTACCTGATGATTTATATGATAGAACTATACGTTTTTTAAGATATAAACATGATGCAGAACAAAAAGATAATCATATAATATTTGATGAATTACCTGTTGGATTAAGAAATTCTTTATTATATGAAATGTATAAACCTATAATTCATAGTTTTAATTTTTTTAAAAATTTCACAAATAGTGATTTTATAGTTAAAGTAATATTAGCTTTTAAACCTATATTAGCTTTAAAAAATGATATATTAATTAAAGAAGGTGATTTTGTTGAAGATATTATATTTGTTAAAAAAGGAAGATTAAATTTAGAACTTCCAATTGATTTTGGTCCTCCAAAAAAATCAAGATCAGTAAGAAGAGATTCTCTTTTAGGAATAAGAAAATCTACAATTTTTTTTAATACAATTCAAAGAGAAAGTACTGTTTCTCCAGATTTAATAACAAATTTATATAAAAGTCCAAGAAAAACAAATAATTTTAATTCAAATAATAATAGTGTTAAAACTCTTTATAGTTCATTAACAAAAAGTTTAACAAAAATTCAAACAGGAGAAAAAAATAATAATGAAAATATTCAAAATTTTAAAATATTAGAAATTAGAAGAAATGAACATTTTGGTGATGTTTTAATGTTTCTTAATCAAAGAAGTCCATTAAGTTTAAAAGTTAAATCTAAAAAAGCAGAATTATTTTTTTTAAATAAATCTGATGCAATTGGAATTTCAACAAGTTATCCTCAATATTGGAAAAGAATAAATAAAAAAAGTCTTTTTAATATGGAACAAATAAAAAGATTAACTAATAAAATTATAAGAATTATTTCAAATTCTCATGGAATTTCTCAACCAAAAAAAAAAAATATAAAAAGAACAACCTCTGTTTTTAGTAATACAGAATTTGATTTTGTTGAAGAAGGAGAATCTGATTTAAAAACTATTCCTTCAATTTCTGAAGAAAGTGATATTGAAGATACATATTATAATAATAATTATCAAACTGATGAAGAAGAAGAAAAAAATAGTGAAAATGAAAATAATATTAATAATAATAATAGTAATGAAAAAAATCTTATTAATCATAATCCAAGTTTAAATACTATTGTAGAAGATGAAGCTTATTCTTATTCAAATGAAAAATCTGATTCTCATTCTTCTATTTCTAAAAAATCTAAAAATTCAGAAAAATCAGAAGAAAATATAAGTTTCAATTCTAATAATCAATCAAATGAATTATCTAGTCAAAAAAGTAATTCTTCTTCTTTAACTGAAAGTGGTTTTGAAAAAAAATTATTTAAAACAAAAAATTCTTGTGATGATATTTTAAGGAAAAGAGAAACTGTTGCAGTTAAAATTACTCCTTATAATAAAGAAGAAATTAATAATGAAATTTATCCTGAAGAAACTTTTGTTACTACAGGAGGAACAAATACAAATTATATTGTAAATAATAATCATCATATTCTTCAACCTATTATTCAAGATAATATTTCTGTTTGTTCAACTGAAATTTCTTTTTCTATAAATTCTGAATATGAAAATATAGATGAATTAAGTGATCATATTTATTCTAAAGATAATAATTTAAGGAAAAAAGTAAAAAAATATATAAAAAATTTACTTAATTTAAAAAATAATACTTTTATGACAAAATCTTCTTTAAGTGGAAGTAATTTTAAAGAAAGTGGAATTAATAAATTATTTAGTATTTCTAAAAATAATAATCATCATATAAGAAATTCATATAAAAAAATTCCTTCTGAAAGTCATAAAAATAATACAATAAAACATTTTGGAAGTTCATATGGTTTTAATCATATTCAAAAAACAAGAACAATAAATCATAGTAATGATCAATTAAGAAGTATTAATCTTAATACTTTGACTAGAAATAATTCTGGTCAATTTGGTAATATTAAAGTCAATAAATTATTAAATTACGACGAAAAGGAAAAATTTTTTAATAATAATATAAATAATAATAAGAATTCTAGTAAAAATAATATTCTTGATGTAATTGGACATAATATTGAAAAAAATGTTATGAATTTAAATCATCCTGAACAATTTTATTCTGAATTCTTCTTAAAGTTTATGAATAAAAAAAAAGGAAATAATTCTAATATTGAAATTAAAAAAGAGGAACAAGATTTTATTAATAAAATTGAAAGAAAAGCTACTATTAGAGATAAAGGATATAAAAGTATAAAATCAAAGATATGATTTTTTTATTTTTTTTAAATATTTCTCAATTTTACAAAAATTACAAAAATGTTTTATTTTGAGATATCAAGCTTTTATTATTCTCTAATTATTTGTTATATATTTATTTTAATGGGAATTTTTTATTATTAAGTAGTCATTGGATATTATAGTTATAACTATTTTAAAATAGAAAAAGATTTATTATCAATATCAATGAAAATAATCTTATTTAAATAACAAATTTTATATATAATATCTGAAATTGTGAAATAAAAATGAATTGAATTAATTTATTTTATAAAATTGATAAATATAGAAAATTATTTCATAAATACATTTTTTAATATTATTAATTGTATATAATATTTTTTTAATCTTTTAAATTGTTTTTTGGTTCTTAATCATTCTTAAAATAGATTAATATATTTTTTGACTTATTATGAAATATAAAAAGAGCTAAAATAAAAAGTATTAATCACAATTTATTATTTTTATTTATAAAAAAAAAGAGTATTTTTGATAATCATTTATTATTTTCCTAATTATAATGTATTAAAATTAAAATTTTTTATAAAAATATATTAATAATAAAAATTTTTATTTATTCATTATTTATTAAAGCACAGAATATTATAGGAAAATTAAATTCTCTCGCAATATCAGTATTTACAATTGTCATGAAAAATGGTTTATTAATAACAATATCATTATCATTTGGAGACATTTTTATCGAATAGTTATTTATTTCTTTGTTTTGATAAAATTTATAAAATGAATATATAAGTTGAATATCTTTTATTTTAGAATTTTTAATATTATTACCTTTGCTTAACATTTCACAATTAATTTCAGGAATATAAATTGATGAAATTTCTTCTTCTAATGGTTCCAATTTATTATTTATATCATTGAAAATATTATATAGATTATTTTCTCTGTTATTCAATATTTGATAAAATTCATTATTTGGTTCTCCAATAATTAAATAATTTCCATCTTTCATTATTATCATATAAAATTTTTGTTGAGTATCTCTATCTATTAAAACTTGTATTGGACAACCTATTCTAAAATATCTTTTTTCATTAACTTTTACTGAAATAAGAGAATCAAATTGTGTATTAATTCTAAATATATAATATAATATTTTATTATCCTTTTCAATTGAAGGTAAATTAATATTTAATTTTTCTAAATTTATAATTTGATTTATTTCATTTGTATCGGAACAATGATTAAAATAAGGATTTTTAAAAAATGAATTCATTGTTTTTAAATCTTCATCACAATTATCATTAATTTTTTCTAAAATATCTAAATTAAAATAATTGAAATTTAAATTAAAATCTTTTGAATTTTTTATTTTTTCCATTGGATTATTACCATGATAAACAATTAAACCAGAAATAAAATTTAATGCATGATTATCAATAAAAGTATTTTCAATATAATCTGGATTTGTATATTTCATTTTTTGATAACGAATTCCTCCATCAACATTTTCTAATTTAGACCAACGAAATTTCAAATTTTTAAATATATCATTTATATCTTTATTTAATATTAATTTTCCATCTATATTCTCATAATATAAATCTATTGTTAAATATTGATATATCACCTTTTTATCTGATAAAAATTTCAGTAATTCTTCAATTCCATTTTTTATTTCATTATTATTAATTGAAAAATTAGTTATTTGTAAAGTATTATCATCTTCTTTTGAATATTCCATTGAACAAAAATATGTTATATCTCCATAATTTTTTTTTATTATAAACATTGGATTTATTCCTTTAGTATATTCTATTAAATTATCTTTTATATTAAAAATTACTTTTTGTTCTTTTGGTATTGTATTATAATAATTATTATAAGTCTCTTTTAATTTTGAAATATCTTTTGTGAAAAAATGTAAACTTTTCATTATTGAATTTTCTTCATTAATATAATCATCATCAACTTCTGGAACATTATTATAATTATCTTCATCTTTCATTCCACTTATATCTTTACATTCTATATTATTTCTATTTTCTTTATTTTTCTTTTGATGAATTTTTAGAATATCTTTTGAACGAGATTTTTTTAAATTATGATTAATTCCTGCATCAATATTAGTTTTTTGATTATAAATTTTTTTTTTTTTAGGATTATAATTATTATTTATAAAATCATTTATAAAAGCTTGATAAACAATATTATTTCTTTTTTCATTACTTTTTTCATCATCAAAATCCAAAAGTAAAATATCATAAATTTCATTTATTTTAAAAAATTCTTTTATAAGATTATTTTCCATAAGAACTTTTAATTCTTGATTTAATTCATGTAAATATTCTGGTCTAATATATTTATATAAATCATAGTCATTAATATCATATTTTCCAAAATACATATCTAAATAAGAAGTAGTTCTTAATTCATTTAATGTTTGTAAAAAATTTATTAAATGATTTTTTAAACTTAACAATTTTTCTTTAGCTTCATTATAACTTTTTCCATCAAAATAATATGAAGACATAATTTGAAATGTTTTTAATTTTTCAATATCTTTATCTTTTTCAATTGCTTCAATTACTATTTTACTAATTAAATCAAAAGTTTTTTTACAATGTTTTTTTTCATTTTCAATAATTATTTTTTGATATTTTGGACTAAAAAAACTTAATTTTTGTTGAAATTTTTTTTTAAATTCTTCTGATACTTTTAAATCATTCCATAATTTTTTTAAATATTCATCAGTTATTATATTATTTTTATTTCTATCTGATGAATAAATTTTTCTTTTAGGTTTTTTAAAACCAGACAATACATCTTCAGATTTTTTTGAATTTATTTCTTTTAAAGGATATCTATAATTTTGAAATTCTAATTTTTGTTCTCCTCTTTTTTTTAAATCTACAATCATCTTATATCGACTCATTTTTTTAAGTTTGTTTTTTTTAAATTAATTAATTATATATAAATAAAAATAGTAATTAAAATTTTTTTTTCAATTATTAAAAAAAAACAGTAAAAAAAATAATCAATGTTTTTTAATTTTTTCTTTGATACTCAAAGTAATTTAAATTTCAAATCAATTAACTAATTTTAAAACTAATAATAATAACTAATATTATATTTATTAATATTTTCATCTTTTAGAGATTTAAAATTTAAAAATATTCATTTTTATTTCTAAAAATGATTCGGATTTAAATTTTTATTATTTTTAACTTTCAGACATATTTTTATTTTACTAAGACAATCATTAAATTCTTTTTCATAAATATTACAATTTAATTTCTGTAAAAATTGATTTAAATTATTTAAACCTAAACATTCTCTAACAAAAGATATTAAAGAAAGAACAATAATTTTAGGATTTACATCAAAAAAATATTTGCTTTCACAAAAAGCATATAACATTTCTTCAATATGATTAAAAATAATTTTCATTTTTTTTTTATTGAATTTTTCAGTATTTAAAATAAATCCAATATTCATTGAATCTATTAATAAATCATAAGAAGTTACTACATTTAGATTATAGTTTAATAATTTTAAAATATAAATTTCATCACTTTTATAATTAGAAGATAAATTTTTTTTTAATTCTTTTTCTAAATCTGAAGCTTTTGTTCCTTCTTCTGAAAATTTAGCAGATAAAATTAAACAAAATTTAAAAATCTGATTTAATGAATCTTCAGTAAATTGATATATTTTAGAACAAATTGTTTCAAAATAATTTAAAGCAAGGAAAAATGTTTTAAAACTTAATTGAAATTTATTTTTAATTTCTTTCATTTTCTTTATTATTCCTTGTCTAAGTTCTAAAAAATCTTTTTTATTTAAAAAAAAACTTTTTGGTCTAAAAGAATCAATTGAATCAAACATTTTTGGTTTATATTCAATAATATTATTATTACTTTTATATTTGAAAGTTGATATTTCATTTTGAGTTTCTGTTATTAAGATTAAAGAATAGCATTTTGAACAATAATACATTTTAATATTTTTTTTAAATATGTTTTTATTATGATAACAAATTAACAGAGTTTTCGGCATTTTGTTGTTAAATAAAAAATAAATATATATATCTATCAATAAATTCAATTTTTTATTTTTAGAATTTTGGTTTTTTTTAATGTTAATTATATTTTTTTTTTAATGTTTGAGAGAGTATGTTTTTTATTTTTATATAATGATTATAATATCTTATAGATGAAATAAATATTTTTTTGTTTTTTATTATTCAAAATTTTTTTAATATTTTTCAAAGTTTTTACCAAAAAAATTATATAAATTTAGTCAATGTGTATTGAAAAGTAAATATTTTTATAATATTATAATCACAAATCAAATAATCAATTAAAAAAAAATAAAATAAAACATGGGAAAAAAATAAAAAATAAAGATTCACGAAAGTTAAATCATTTGAAAAATTAAAAAAATATATAAAAAAAAAAATAAAAGTATTGAACTAAAATTTTTCAACTTCATTATTATAAAAAAGAAGAAAGAATATAATTTCAAAAAAATTTTCAAAAATAATTTTAAAAAATAAAATAAAAACTTTATTCCTTTAAAAATAAAAAAAAGAAAAAAAAATAAAAAATAAAAAAATAAAAAATAAAAAATTTAAAATGTCAAAAGAAATGAAAATTCCTCAAGAGGAAACAATAAAATTAAACAAAAAAGAAATAAATGAAGAAATAGAAAAAAATGGAAAATATGAAAAAGAAAATACTTTAATAAGAAAATGGGAAGGTGATGACACAGATTCTTATATAGCAGAAATAAAATATAATAAATTAACATTTATAGGAATATTAAATGGTAAATTTGAAAGAGAAGGATATGGTTTAAATAACTTTTCAAATGGAGATCAATATTTTGGTTATTATGAAAATAATCAAAGAAATCGTCATGGAATATATTTTTTTTCTCCAACAAAAAGAAATGGAATAATTCATGAAGAAATATATTATGGATATTGGAAAGACAATCAAAAAGATAATCATGGATTATATTTATGGATGGATGAACCAGAAAATAATTTTGATTTTTCAAAAAGTAATTTTGATGTTTATATTGGAGATTTAAAAGAAGATAGATATACAAAAGGAACTTATTTAACTAAAAAAAATGATGAATATTATTTATATTATGGTTTATTTGATGAAAGTGGAAGAAAAACTGATAAAAATGCTTTATTTTATTCTTCTTCTGATAGATTAATTAAAGGAGAAATTTTAAGTGATAATTTTATAGAAGGTTATGTTGCTTTTTTTAATAGTGAAACTGGTTTATTAACTAATTTTAATTATTGTAAATTTGGAAGTGATGGTACTGTTATTAATTTAAAACAAGAAAAAGATTTAATTGAAGAAATTGGAAATGTTGATAAAATTAAAAATGAAATGATATTATTTAGAAATGTTATTTTGGAAGAAGATTATTTTACTAATATTTATGAAAGATATAAAGAAATTAGAGAATTTATTAAAAATAATATGAATTCTATTGATGTTCTTGATGATAAAGAAAAATTCCCTGAAATTATTAAATTATGTGTTGGATATAATTCACTTAATTTATTTGCTGAAATTGAAAAGAAAGTTTATAATAAAAAAATTTAATTATTTAATAAAAATATTATATACTTTTACAAAATTACAAATTAATTAAAAAAAAAAAAATCAAATAAAAAAACTAAAAAATAAACAATTAAAATAAAAGCCAAAAAAAAAAAAAAAAAAAATTATCACTAAAAAAAAAAAATAATATTAAAAAATGAGATCCCTTCTCATAATATCTTTAATAGCAATATCATTCCAAACAAAAGGAATCGATGTTTCAGTATGGCAAGAGAACATAGATTGGAAGCAAGTAAAAGCAGATGGAGTAAAATTTGCAATAATCCGTGCAGGATACATGAAAAACGGAGAAGCAACTCGTGACAAATATTTCGACGCAAATTACAAAGGAGCACGTGCAAATAAAATTGAAATAGGAGCATATTGGTATGCATATGCTACAACAACTGATTATGCAGAAAAAGAAGCAAAAGCATGTGTAAATATAATAAAAGGACATAAATTTGAATATCCAATTTATTATGATGTTGAAGATAAAAATATGATGGCTTCTGGAAAAGCAAAAATTAGTGCTGCTTGTAGAACTTTTTGTAATTATTTACTTAAAAATAAATTTTATTGTGGTATTTATGCATCTGCTAATCCTCTTAATACTCATTTTGATAAAGATGTTCTTGATAAATATCCTATTTGGGTTGCCCATTATGGAGCAAAAAAACCTGGTTATCATGGAAAATGGGGAATTTGGCAATATACTAGTTCTGGAAAAGTTAAAGGAATTAAAGGAAGAGTTGATATGGATGATGGAAGAATTCATTATTTAGATATTATTAAAAAAAATCATTATAATGGATATTAAATATATTTTGTTATTGATTTTAGAAATTGGTTTTAATAGATTTTTTTATAAGTTTTTTTTTTTTTTTTATTTTTTTATGTTTTATTAGTATTTTTAAATTATGGAAAAAAATTAAAGATAATATTTTATATTAATTTATTATATTTTTTTTATTCTTCAACTCTACTTTTTATTTGATAATCATTTTTATTTTTTCTGAAAGGCATACTTAAATTTCCATTTCTATGAGAAGCATCATATAAATAAGAAAAAACTCCATTATAATTTAAAAATCTTTTAGGATCTTTTTTTAAAGCAATTTGATAATTTTTATCATAATTAATAGCAAAAGTTTTAGTTAAATCATTATATTCACCAAGTGCTTTTTTCTTATTATTAAAAGTTCTATCTAAATAATTTCCTTTTTCATTAAAATTAAAACCATCTTTAAAAGAAATAATATTATAATTAACACTTGATTTATTTCTTGGAGATTTTTCATATTTTCTAGGAGCCCAATAACTATTACTTAAAGTATTTACATTAAATTCTTTTTTTAAATCTAAAAAAGGTGTTCTAAACATTTTTTTCATTTTATTTTCTTCATTTTTATTTTTATCATTTATTTCATTTTTTTCTTTTAAATGAGTAGGAACTCTAATTGAAATATAATCACTTTTTAAATAACTATTTTTATATTTTTCAACTTCTTCATTATTTCTTTTTACAAAATAATAATTTTTAAATTGTTGAACTTTTGGTAATTGTTCTTTATTAGGACAATTTAATTGAGGATTTAAAGTCCATTTTTCATTCCTTGATTTTGAATTTAAAGTTAAATTATAAATTGTATTTCTATTTGAATTATATGGTCTTATTATATCATGATTCATAAAATTTAAAACTGTTTTATCAGCACTTACTCCTGTATTTGCATTTTGAATTGGAAGAAATCTTTCATATGGTCTATTTTTTTTATATTTATTTTATTTTTTACCTTACTGGTGTGTGACTTGGATACATTTGAGTTCTGTTTGGACTAAAACTTGAGACATTAAATTGAGAATGTAATGATTTTATTGGAGATGATGATTTCATTTTTTAATATAATTTATTTTTTTTTATTTATTTATTTTTTAGTTTTTTAAAACCAAAATATAATTTAAATTTTTTTTTTTTTTATTTATTTTTTTGTTTTTTCAAGAATTTGTTATTTTATTTGTTTTATCGATTTTATACTTTTGTATTTTTCAATTTTTATTAAAGGTGTTATTTTTATTAAATATACAATAGATATACTTTATAATAAAATTTAAGTTTATTTTGGATTAAATTAAATTAAAATAAAAATTTAATATTTCTATATTAATAATGTTTAAAAAGTTAACGTATAAATAAAGTTATTTTAATAAGACTATTATAAATTCATAATAAATAAATAATTTTATTCCTTTTTTTATTTTCTTTTCTACTTTTTCAGAATAATAACAAATAAACAAATATAAAAAGATTAATAATATATCAGATAATATATTTAAAGTAATAATATATTCAGATTTAAAAAAAAATTAGGTCCTACCGAGATTCGAACTCGGATCAATGGATTCAAAGTCCAGTGTGCTCACCGTTACACCATAGAACCAATTAATAAATTCTTTAATAATTCATTTTATAAAAAAAAAAATAAATATAATAAAAAACAAAAAAAATAAAAAAACTAAATAAAAAAATATTAAAAAAAAAAAAAATCTAAAACCATTCAAAATAAAAAAATTCAATAAAAAAAAATGAAAACTTACGATTTAAAAGAACTATTAGAAAGAAATAAAATATCTCAAAAAACATATACAAAAGTCTCAATAGCGAAAGATTATATAGAAAGAAAATACAATTTAAAAACATTAAAAAACACAGAATGGAATAAAATATTATTAAAAATAGACAATTTAAACATATCTGATTTAGAGAAAGAAAAAGTAAAGCAAAATATATTTGAAAAAGAAATAACAAAATATAGAAAAAACAGGGAAAAATTATCAGTAAAAGACTATGAATCATTAGCAATAATAGGAAGAGGAGCATTTGGAGAAGTTCATGTATGTAGAGAAAAAAAAACAGGAAAAATAGTAGCAATAAAAAAAATAAGAAAAGATATAATAGAAAATAAAAATCAAGTAATTCATATAAGAAATGAACAATTAATATTATCTAAAGTAAAATCTAAATGGATTGTAGATTTAAAAGCATCTTTTCAAGAAGGAGATTATTTATTTTTAGTTATGGAATTTTCTCCAGGAGGAGATTTAATGTCTTTATTAATTGAAAAAGATATATTTACAGAAGAAGAAGCAAAATTTTATACTGCAGAATTAATTTTAGCAATAGAATCAATACATAAATTAGATTGTATTCATAGAGATATAAAACCAGATAATATATTAATTGATAAAACAGGTCATATAAAATTAAGTGATTTTGGTTTAGCAAAAGTTTCAAATAAAATATATGAAGATAATAAATTACAAGATAAAAATTTTAATGAAAATAAAATGAGTCATCAAAAAAATTTTTCTTGTGTTGGAACTGCATATTATGTTGCTCCTGAAGTATTAAATAAAAAAGGTTATGGACAAGAAATTGATTGGTGGAGTGTTGGAGTTATTTTTTTTGAAATGTTATGTGGATATGCTCCTTTTTGTTCTAAAGATACTTCTGAAGTTTGTTATAAAATTTTAAATTGGGAAAAATTTCTAAAAATTCCTAATAAAATTAAAATTAGTAATGAAGCTCAAGATTTAATTTTTAAAATGATAAATAATAAAAATGAAAGATTAGGAAAAAATGGAAGTGAAGAAATTAAAAAACATCCTTTTTTTAAAGGTTTAGATTGGGATAATATTAGAAATTTAAAAGCTCCTTTTATACCAAAATTAAAAAATGATTATGATACAAAATATTTTGAAAAATTTGAAGAAATTGAATCTTTTTATCCTGTTACTAATAAATCTAATAAAAGAAAAGATATTCAATTTATTGGATTTACTTATAAAGAAGAAGATGATGATGAAAAAAATTTAAATGAAGAATTTGAAAATGCTATTCAAATTATTGATGATATTAAAAATATTAATGATGATTCTTTTAATAATAATAATATTACTACAAGTAGTAGTGAAAAAGATAATAATAATAATAATGGAAATGGTGAAGTTATGAAAAAAATTAAAATTGAAATAAATAAAAATAGTAATTCTAGAAATAATTCTCCTAATAGTAATAAAGGAAAAAGACCTTCGGTTAGTCCTAAAAAAGATGGAAAATAAATTTTCAGAATTTTATAATATTTATTAGGATAAAATTTTAATTTGTTTATTTATATGGTAAAAATGTTTATTTTTTATTTATAGAAAAATTTATTTTTTTTAAAATTAATTTAAAAATTATAAAAATATAATTTTTTTAATTTGTTTCTTTTAACTTTTATTTTCTAAAAAAATTAAATAAAGAATTTAAAAATATAAATAGATTTCTTATTTTAACATTCATTAGTATATGATGGTCTATAAGAAGAATAACTTCGAATAAAATCTTTTGATTTATTACAACAATCATCATCTAAATTATAATCTTTAAAAGTATAATTATTATAATCATAATTTAAACAAGGCAAACCTGAACTATTTAAAGAAGGATTTCTATAACTTTTTAATTTAACTGTATAATTTTTATTATTATCTATATAATTTAAAGGTTGTCTTTCTGGAATTAAATTATTATAAATTTTATTATTATTAGTTTCATAAGTATATTTTGGTGATCTTGCTCTTGTATTTAAATCATAAGTTGGAAAGAATTTATTTTTACTTTTAAAATTTGTTGAATATGTTAACATAGGCTTTTGAAAAGTATAATTTATATATGAATTCTTAGATTTTGGTTTATAACTAAAATCATAATTTACTGGTTTGGGATATGAAGTTTTTCCTATTTCATATTTTTTTTTTATTGGACTTTCAGTCTCTCCTCTTAAATCATTTATTGATAAACTTCCTGTATTTAATGTTTCATAAATATTATTTTCATCTTCTTTTTGAGGATTTGGAGCATTTTTTTTTAATAAATTATCTATTTCATCTATTGTATAAATATTTGGATCTTCTTTTATTATTGTTCTTATTCCTAATTTTAATAATTTTATAACTATTGAATTCCAATAACTAATATCATATTTATCTAAATAATCTGATATTTCTTTATCTTCTAAAATTTCTTCTTCCATTTTTTAATATTATTAATTTTCAAAATTTTTCATTTTTTTTGGTTGTGAAATTAATAAAAAATTCAAAGTTTTGAATAAATTAAATAATATAATTTATCTTAAAAATAAATCAAAAAAATTCCTTCAAAACAATTTAAAAAGAGAAAATAAAAAAATTAAATTTTAAATGAATATTTTCAATTTCTGATAAAGAAATATAATTTTTTAAATTTAATATATAAAAATAAATAATTTAGAAATGAATTTTTTTTTTTTTTTACATTTAGTTCTTTTTTTCATTGTGTATTTTTAATTCATAGACAAGTAGATTCTCCACAAAATGTTTCGCAAAAATTTATTAAACAATTTTCGCAAGAAAAAGAAAAGAAACAAAAAGTAACTAAAAATATAACAATATCAAATATAACAAAATATATGAAATATGAAAAATTATCAATTGAAGGTAAAAAAATAGAATATAGCAATGTTAAAATATATTTAACTTATGACTTAAGATATATTTATCAAATTAATCAGAAAATTAATTTTTCAATTTCTACTAAAACTAACTTAGTTACATTAAAATATCCTTCAATTATTTTCCAAGGAAATTCTGATAATTCCTATTCTCTTATTGATCCAAGTTATCCTGAAATTATATTATATCAAGATTATTTAAGCGAATATAAATATTTTAAAAAAAAAGATGAACAATATAAAAAAGGTTTTTTCATTAAATTCATTCCTATATCAATTTCATCAATTTTAAAAAAATATTATTTAAGTGATTTTGAATATGATTTCTCAAAATATAAAGAATATATTGAAAATAATAAAAATTTCTCAGTTTATTTTAAAACTGAAAAACATATTAAAAAAGCAACAATTTTGAATATAAAATATCGTGATATTGAAAAAGGAAATGAAGAAGAAAAATTTTTAAATGTTTCATTAAAAGTTGAATATCTATCCAACAATGTAAACATAACCAAAGTTACTTATGATTATATATTACTTCATAAAGATTATTATAAACTTAGTAATCCTCAATCCTCATGTAAAGATTGTATAAAAATTTTTGAATATGTTTTTAAAAATGTTTATAATTCTTTGATTTAAATAAAATTTAGAATTCAATATAATATAAATTCAATTAACATAAATTAAAAATATTTCTTTTTTTATTTTTGATTAATAAATTATGAGAAATAGAAAAGAAATTTTAAATATTAATAACAAGCTTTATTTCTTGTTAAAATATTAGAATTGATTTAAAACTATAAAAAAGTATTAATTTGGTATTTAATTTTTTCAATAATTTAAAAAAAGTAAAATTATCATTTAAAAAAATCTGTGAAATTTTCTATAAAAATTAAAATTACAATTAAATTAAATAAACCATAAAAAAGATAAAAATTTAATAATTAAAAAATGAAAAAACATTTACTCAATATAATAATTATAATAAAAATATTAGAAATATCAACACAAGATAATTCATGTTCTTCATTAACAACATGTATATCATGTTCAATGAATAGGAATTGTGTTTGGTTATCATCAAAATGTGAAAATAATACATCAAATCAATTAATATATAAATGGTATGAACCTTTTCAAAATTGTTTGAATGATGAAGAAACAAAAAATAATATGTTACAATATTGTGGTTCAGTTACTTTAGATAAAATAAAAGATTCAATTTCTTCTAATAATATAAATGGATTTTTCCTTCCTGAAAATAAAGAATTATATTGCGAAATAAAGATAAATACAAAAAGCTCAAAAAAAATTAAAATAAATTTTGAAAGTAATAACATTTTTAATGATAATACTTTATATAATGAAGGGAAAAATTATAATATTAAACAATATTCAAGTTTATATTATTACTTTTCTGATGAAAGTGAGTATTTAGTTAATTTAAGAAATAATTATCAAACAAATATTAAAAATGTGGAACAAATAATTTTTAGATTTTTAATTTTTGATAATAGTACTATAACAACACAAAGTAATTATCAAAATTCATTTTTTAATTTAAAATTAAAATATGATAATTCATTAGAAGGTTATAAAAAAGCAATTATTGGAGTTTTTATAATTTTATCAATATTAACTTTAGTTTTAATTTTATTAATTTTCTTATTAATTCAAAATAAAATTGCTGAAAATTTACCTAATAATTATCCAAATAATAATAGGGAATTAATAACCGAAGAAGAATATAATAAATTATCTAAAAATAAAAAATTATTAGAAGAGAAATTAAAATCATTTAAATATAGAACAATTGAGCATGGAGCAATATATAATAATAATTGTACAATTTGTTTTGATAATTTTACTAATAACAGTAATATAATTGCTTTACCTTGTGAACATGCTTTTCATTCAGATTGTATTAAAAAATGGTTTGAAGCTACTTTAGAACAACCAATTTGTCCTAATTGTAAATGTAATGTTTTAGAATATAAAAAAGAAAATCAAGCTCCTCATCATAATATTATAAATAATAATAATAATTTAAATAATCAAAACAATATTAATAATGAAAATTGTAAAATCAATGAAAATAAATAAATAAATTAATTTTAAAAATAAATTTATAAAAATGAA
Source organism: Isotricha sp. YL-2021b (assembly GCA_023805745.1). Taxonomy (NCBI): domain Eukaryota; phylum Ciliophora; class Litostomatea; order Vestibuliferida; family Isotrichidae; genus Isotricha; species Isotricha sp. YL-2021b. The sequence continues at coordinate 33,779 of JAJJKW010000313.1, read as the reverse complement.
AATAAATTTAAAAAATTTTACTTAAAATAATAAAAAAGTAAATGAATTCTTCTAAAAAAAAAAATTCTAATACAAATGAATTTAAATTTCCAAAAAAAAAAATAGAAGATATTATAAATGCTCCTCATTCACATAAAAAATTAATAAAAAGTAATAGTGAACATAATTTATTAAATCCTAAAAAACAAATTAGAGAATATAATATAATTAAAGAATTAGGAAAAGGAGCTTATGGAACAGTATATTTAGCAAATAGAGATAATGAAGGGAAAAAATATGCAATGAAAGTATTAGAAAAACATTTTTTATCAAGAAATGACAAATCAAATGATGCTTTAATTGAAAGAATAATATTATCTAAATGTAATCATCCTTCAATTATAAAATTAATTTCTTCTTTTCAAACTAAAAGTAAATTAATATTTGTATTAGAATATTGTCCAAATAAAGATTTAGATTATATTATGAGAAAATTTGGGACTTTACCAAATGATTTAGCTTTAAAATATTTTGCTGAAATTGTAAATGTTATTGATTATTTACATAATACTTTAAAAATTTCTCATAATGATTTAAAACCTTCAAATATAATGTTAGATCAAAATTATCATTTAAAATTAATTGATTTTTCTACTTGTAAAATAGTAAATAAAAAATTTGATAAAAATTTAAAAAAATTTATTGATTGTGAAAATTATATTGAAAAAGATATAATTGGAACTGCAGAATATGTTTCTCCTGAAATGATTGAACAAAAAATTTCTGATTATAGAACAAATGATATTTGGGCTTTAGGTGTAATTTTATATTATTTTTATCATGGAAAAACTCCTTTTATAGGAAATTCTGATTATGAAACTTTTGATAATATTAAAAAAATAAAATATGAAATTAATCAATTATTAAATGATGATGTTAAAGATTTAATTTCTCATTTATTAATTAATGATAAAGAAAGATTTAAAATTAAAGATATTAAACAACATAATTATTTTAAAAATATTAATTGGGATAATTTAATTAATGAAGAAGTTCCAATTCCAAAACAACTTTTAAATCAAATGACAATGAGACTTTCTAAAGGAGATTCTAATACTGATTTTTGGGAAAATTTTTGTAATGAAATTAATAAAAATGAAACTGAAAAAGAATTTATTATTGAAAATATTAATGATAATGGAGTTTTACATTTTATTGATGATTTTTTTTATCCAGAAGAAAATAATAATGTTTTTAAAAATCATATTGAAGATATTAATATTAAAAATGGTAATATTAAATTAATTTATGAAGGTTTTCTTCAAAAAGTAAAAAAAAATTTAAAAGAAGTTAAATTTAAATTATATAATAATAAAATTTTAGAAATTTGGGATGATAAAATGTTATTTGCTAGAATAAAATTAAATAAAAAAACTCATATTACAATGAATAATGAAAATGAAATTATTTTAAATAAAATTACTTTTAAAACTTCAAAATTAGAAGCATTAAAATGGTATAATTATATAACTCGAGTAATGTTTTTAAATTAGTAGTTTAAAAAATAAATATTGTTTCATAATTTTAATTTATTATTTTATAAATTTGAAAATTTAAATATAAACTAATGATAATAAATTGAAAAAATAATTGAAAAAAAACTATCTGAAGAGAAAAATAGAATTAATTTAAATAAAATATAATTAAACTTCTTTGTCTAAATCCTTTATTTAAAAAAAATAAAAATCTTTAATTAATAAAAATAAATTAGATTTTAAAATTAATTTTAAAAAATTGAAAAATTATTAAACTAAAGGAAGAGAATGTAAGAAAGGTAATTTATTAGGAACATATTCATCATCTTTTAATAAAGGATTTTCTTTAATAACAGTAATTCTTAAAGGATCAATATTACCATCTAATCCTTGAGCTTGAATTAATTTTCTAACAGATTGTATTGAATGAACAGTTTTCATTTTATCTGTTTTTGCTATTTGTTCTGCAACTTTATATTTTTTTATTTCATCTTGTTTTTTTTCTTTTTCTTTATCTATAATTGGTTTATTTTCTTTTATAATTTTTGGTTTATTTTCTTCTACTTTTTCTATTTTTTTATCTTCTATTTTTTCATCTTCTTTTTTTTCATTTTTTTCTTCTATATTATTATTATTATTATTTTTATCTTCATTTATAATAACTTTTTGTTCATTTTTTCTTTTTTCTTCTTCATCTTTTATCATTTTACTTTTTAATAATTCTAAAGCTTCTCTTATTTCCATATCATGAGCATATTTTTCATAATCTAAATCTTTTAAATAATCTACTATATCATTTATATCATCTTTATTTAATTCATCATCTTCTAATGGAATATTTTTATAATCTATTTTTTCTTTTGTTTGATTATTATTATTAGTTTGTATTGCTGTTTCTTTATTTTCTATTTTTGTTTCTACTTGTTTTTCTGATTCCATTCTTTATTATTTTTATTTAAGTTATAAAATTTTTTTTAATTAAAAACAAAATATTAATTATTTTTTTTTAAGCAAAAATAATTATATTATTTTTAATAATAAAATTATTTTTACTTTTCAAAAAAAATTTTATAAATGAATTTTGATTCTCAAAATAAAGAAGAAAATAATTTAATTGAAAATAAAAGGGAAAATTTTGATATAGATACTTTAATAAATTCTATTCAATTAAATAGTCTAAATGATTATTATGATATAGAAACATCAATTTTTAGGAAAAGATGTGAAAAATTAAATTTATTATTTTATAATGAAACAGAAACTCTTCCTCCTCAAAAAGAAATTCCTTATCCATATAATAAATTATTTGTAATTTTATTTAAAGAAATTTCAGTATATATTGAAGAAATTGAAAGATTAAATAAACAATTAAGACAAAATGAAAAAAAAGAAAAATCAATTTCTCAAACTAAAATAAATAATAATAAGAAAGAAATAATAAAAAAAAATACCATTCAAAAAGATAATTACATAATAACTGATAAAAAAATACATAAAAAAAGTGATTCAAGTAGTTTTGTAAATTCTAAACTTATTAAAAATCCAGTTAAAAAAACTCATAATTTAATAAATTCTGATAAAAATGTAAAAGAAAAAATAAAGGAAAATTCTACTTTAAATGAAGAAGAATTAAAAAAGACAAAAAAAAATAATGCAAAAAGTTTTGTTAGTGCAAATAAAACAATTTCTTTAAATCAAAGTTTAAATCATGATTTAAATGGTGATTTAATTGAAAGATGTTTAAATCAATATGATGATGAATTATATAATTTACAAGGATTAGAAGAGTTTTTGTTAAATCAAAAAAAAATAGTAAACTCAAAAAAAAAAAATGATAAACATTTTAATAATAAAAAAATCAATTAATCTTTATATTTTCTAATATTTAAAAATCATCAAACTAAAAAAAAATTTCCAATAAAGTAAAAAATTTACAAAGAAACAAAAAGAATTGTATAATTTTTCTAAAAAATCTTTATTTCATGAGATTAATTTATCAAAAATAGAATAATATATATAATGGTTTAATTCAAAATTTTATCTAAAAAGAAATATTTAAGAAAAAAAACTTCTTGAAAAAAAAGGAATAACATTAAATAATATATATTTTTAGTTAATTATTTTTGTATTAGAAATAATAAAATAAAAATTTTATTTTAGATTATCAAAAACAAATACATTTGTAAATAATTTTTTTAAAGAATCTTTCATAAAAATAAATATTAAAATTATCTATTTAATTAGTTTTGTTCCTCTTTTTCACTTTTATTTTGATTCTTTTTTATTTTCTTTTAAATTTCTTTTTTTATAAATTTTTTCCAAAAATATTTCATAATAGATTAAATTTTTTAATTAAAAAATTTAAAAAATATTGAATAGAATTTGATTGTTTAAAAGACTAAAATTTATATCTCATTTTTTCCTTTTTAATATATTTATTTAGGGAATATTATGAATTAGTTCTTTATAATTAGATTAAGATTTATTTATTTAATTATTTGAATTAAAAAGAGATATAATTATTTAAAATATATTTTTAATTTAATTTTTATTGAATGGATAATAAATTTATATTTAAAAGAAAAAAAGGCTTTGAAAGTGATAACGAAAAAGTAAAAAATTTTTCAGAAGATAAAGAATTTAAAAAAATTAAATTTTATCCTAATGATTTTAAGATTAAATCTTTTAAATTTTCTATTGAAGAAGAAAATAATATTGATTTAATTAAAAATAAAACTAAAAACAGTAAAAATGAAAATAATTCAAATAATAATATTAGCCTAAATTTTAATATTCAAAAAATTATTTTATTTGAAATAGGTGATGAAGAGATTAAAAAAGAAGAACCAATTTTACAATTAAATTATATAACAAAGAAATTTTTTATAAATTCATTTTCTTTAGAAACAATATTGACAATTATTGAGGAAAATAACTTTGATAAAAATAATATAATTATTTTATATAATAAAACAAATGAACAAATAATAAGAACAATTGTAGATAATTTAAATAAAATATTATTTCCTATTTTTGAAATAAATAAAGAATTCCTTATTACTAATTTAAAATTAGGTTTAAATTATTTATTTTTTGATGGAAATATCGTAAATGATAAACAAATAATTATTATTTTTATTGAAAAAAGTAAAATAAATACTAAAGGTTTTAAAGAAAATACAAATTTGATTTTTAATGAATCTGAATCTTATATATTAACCCTAGATTTAAATTATTTAGATACTCCAATAATTTTATTAGAATTTGGAAAAGCTTTATTATATTTTAATAGATCAATTAATATAAAAATATAAAAAAATATAATTAAAGATTTATTTAAAATATGAAGTTAGTTCATAAAGAATTTTCAAATCTTGTTTTATATAAGCCAAACTATAAAAGATTAAACAATTCAGAAATTAATTATAAAGCTCTTGAAAATTTAATAATTAAGCAATATAAAGAAAGATCTTTAAAAAGATCTTTTGAAAAAGATATTCTCCCAGTAAAAAATCTAAATTACATAGATAAAGCAGGATTAGTAGAAAGGAATTTTAATTATAAAATATTATTAAAGAGATATAAATTAGATTTAAAAGAATTTCGAACAAAAAAATTTAAACCATTAGAAAATAAAAATTATTCAATGATTATTCCAAAAAGAATTTCTGGAAATTCATTTTTTAATTCTAATCATAGTAATACATATCGAGGTTCATTTAATGATAAAATTAAAAATGAATTTAATTTAAATCATTCTTATAATAATAATATGAGAAAATCATTTAGATTTTCTATATATAATAAAAATCCTTTTAAAATTAATAGTTTAATTCAGACTCTTCCAGAAAAAAAAATTAGAAAATATAAAAATAATTTTTCTGAAAAAAAATATTATTCATTTAAAGAAAGTGATTCTTTTGATTATAAAACTTCAATAGGAAAAGTGAAATATAATTTTGAAAAGGAAAAAAATTTATCTAAATTATCACAAATGTTGGTTACAAATAGTATCTCTTATAAAAATATTTTTGAGGGAAAACAAAAGAATAAAAATTAATTTCAAAATGAAAATAAAAATAATTAAATTTGAGTGAGTAATGATAATAATTAATGATATTTGAGTAAAATATAAATATTTTTTAAAAGAAAAATAAATATTTTTAGAATTTATAGATAATTATTAATTATAAATAGGGGAATATAACCTATAAATATTTATATTATTTAATAAATATTTGTTGCTAAAAAAATTTAACAGATTATTAACAATTATGTTTTATATCAAAAAAATTATATTTTTATTATTTTATCTTTGACAAATAATTAATCTGAATATATTAATTAAATTCTTCAAAATATATAATAATTAATAATCATAAAATATAAGTAAAAATTTTTTCTTAAAAAAATGAATAATGAAAATAATTCTCAAGAAGACAATAATAATAATATAAATGAAGAAGAAGATGATAGATTATCATATACTTTAATAACTTTAGGTTTAGACAATATAATTCATATATTTGAAGATAATAATATAACTTTTATCGATATGTTACTTTTATCAAAAGAAGATTTAATTGAACTTCAATTAGAAATGTTTCAAAGAAATAGGATTTTTCACTTTTCAAAATTATTTTCAAAAAGTGCCAAAAATTACTCTATAAGTGAAATTAGTGATTTTTTCACTTTTAATAAACAATTTATTTTTAATTCTGTAATTTATAATAGAATTAATGGAGAAAATATTGATGAAGATGAATATCAAAATACAGGAACATTTCTTACAAATAATAATTTTATTAATGATAATAATAATAATAATAATTATATAAAAGATAATAATTTCAATAAAAATGATGATTTTGAAAAAGAAGATATCCCTGAAAAATTAACCGTTAAAAGAAAAGAAATATATCCTAATAAACATAAATTAATCAAAAGTAATCAAAATATTGAAAATAATAATAATAAAAAATCAAAAGGTAAAATTAAAGAAAGAAAAAGTAATTCAAATAAAAAAAATAAAAAAATCTATGAAAATGATAATATCTCAAATGGTAATTCAATAAAAAAAATAAATGAATTAAATTCTAATTTACAAAATTCAAATAAAAAAACTTCTAAATCAAGTAAAGCATTTAAAAAATATTTAGAAATTCAACAAGAATCAGATTCAATTCTTGAAAAATTAAATAAACAAAAAGAAGATTCTGAAATGATAAAAAATAAATATCAAAATTTATTAAATAAATCTAAAAATCAAGCTCCAAGTAAAATTTCAAGAATGATAAAAGAATTAAAAAATTCTTTAAATGATGAAATGAATGATTTTGAAGAAGAAGAATCAAAAAATAATATAAATGAAGAAAATAATGATAAAGATAATAATATTAATGAAGAATATGAAAAAATGATAAATAGAATAGAAGAAATTGAAACTTTTAAAATGAATAAAAATTGTTTTGAACATTTAAATCAAATTAAATTATATATAAATGAAAAAGGAATTAATATAACTTTCGAAGATCTTGAAAAAATAAATAAAAAATTAGATAATTTAACAAAGATAATTCATAAAAAAGAAAATTTACAAAAAGAATTAGAAAATTATAATAAAATTAATCAAAATAAAAAAAAAATAAGTAATTTAGATGAAAATGATGGATTTAGTAATGATTTTTTGAATAATAATAATGTTGATGAAGTTGAAGAATTAGATGAAGAATATGATTTAGATTCAAATAATAATTCAGAAATTCAAAAAAGAAAAAAATAAATTTATATATATATATTTATTTTACTTTTTGAGTTTGAAATTATAATAAAATATATTATAAAATATTTATCTATTTTATATTTATTCGAAATTAAATCTATTTAAAAAATCTTTAATAACCTTTTTAACCTCACCTTGAAATTTTATTAATTCAAGTTTAGCTTCATCATAAGTTATATCTAATTCTCTTTTTAATAATTCAATATCATGTTCTTTAATTTTTATAACTGGAAGTTCTTTTTGTATATTATTTAATTTATTTAAACTTTCTAATTCTTTACTCATATCTTTATTATTTGAACTTTCATTTTCTTCAGTTAATTTATTTCCAATATTTTTAATTTCAGCTTTATTTGGATCCATAATAAATGATAAAAAAGTTTAAATAAAAAAGAATATATAATAAAAGAATAAAATGATTAAAAATATTATATAAAAAAATGGAAGAAGAAGTATTAAAAAATCAAGATGTAAATGATTTTCTTCAACAATATGATCAAAATGATTGGAGTGTTGTAGTATCTAAATTATCAAAAATAGGTTTATTATTTTTATTAAAAGGAAAACCAAATAATCAATTTTTTAATTTTGAAGATTTTGATAATGCAATAAATGATTTAGAACAAAATGTTATTCAAGAAGATCAAAATTCTCATAATGAAAATATAAAAGAAGATAATTTAAATATTGAAGATTTAAATAATTTAAAAGAACCTGATGATAATGAAGAAAAAGAAATTGAAGATGAAAATATTAAAGAACAAAATCCAAATGAAAAACCTAATGAAATATCTACTACTAATAAAGAATTAGAAAAACTTGAAGATAAAATTATTAATAATGAAACTCCTAAGTTAGAAAAAAAAAATGATATAGGAAATTCATCAATTCAAAATTCAAATTCTTATATTCCAAAATATAATAATTATAATTATAATAATAAAATTTCTTCTAATTATAATCCAAAAGGAAGTTATTCAAACATAAATAATAGAAATATTCCTTTTAATAAAGTTAATTTAATGGCTCTATCAAATAATTATACATATCAAAGAGATTGTAATAATTATAACAATTATAATAACTATAATAATTGTTTAAATAATAATATAGTAAATTACAAATTTAATACAAGTTATAACTATGGAAGAAATGATTATCCTTGTTTATATTATAATTATAGTACTTCTTCACCTAAAATAAAAAATGATAAAGATTTTGATCCATGTTGTAATAAATCTTTTGATTTTATGAATTCATTTAGAAGTAATTATTATTGTTAAAGGATATTGATTTTAAATTTTATATTTAATTTATTTAATATTATTCTTTTTAACAACAAAAATATTTAATTTATTTATAAGAAGTAATTAAAAATTATTTTTATCAACTTTAATATATACTAATAAATAACGATATTAGAGTCTTATTAATTGATTTATAAAAAATACCAAATCTTTGTTTTTTAAGTTTAACAAAATAAATATTGAAATTTCTTCATAATTCTAAATTCACCAAAATCCCTTTTATTTCCAAAAATATGATTCCAAAATACTAAATATAAAAAAAAAATTAAAATTTTATTATCATTTTTAAATAAAAAGAACAAAAAATATGCCAAAAAAAAAAAAAAAACAATTAAAAAAAACTAAAAACTTTAATAACCATTATAATGTCCTTTTTTAATAATAGGTTCATAATCAATTTGTCCAATATTAGCATCAACTTCTCCAATACCATTAACTCTTCCAGTTCCAGTTTGCCAAACTCCCCATTTTCCATCAAAAGAGGGTTTTTTGACTCCCCAATGAGCGACCCAAATAGCATATTTTTTTTTAACATCATCATCAAAATGAGTTTTAAATACACTTGCAGAAGAATAAATACCACAATAATATTTTCTTTTAGAAATTGCATTACAAAAACTTCTTGCAATATTACTTACTGTTTTTTTTCCTCTTTCAAATTGACTTTTTTCTTCTATATCAATATATATTGGCCATTCAAATTTTTTCCCTTTTATTATATCCATACATGCTAAAGCATCTTTTTCTGCTGATTTTTCATTTAATGCATATGAATACCAATATACTCCTATTGGAATTTTTACCGCTCTTGCATTTTTATAATTTATATCAAATGCAAAGTCTTTTATTATTTTTCCATCTTTTATACTTCCTGCACGAATTATTGCAAATTTTACTCCGTCTGCTTTTACTTTTTTCCAATCTATATTTGTTCCTTGGTATTTTGATACGTCTATTCCTTTTAAATTTAAGGTTAAGGAAATTGTTATTAAGGTTATTATTAGGATTTTTTTCATTTTTTTTATTAATTAGATATTTTTTTAATTCTTTTTTTTAATTTATTTATTTATTGTTTTTTTATGCTATTTATTATTTTATTAAAATTTATTTTTGTTTTTTTTATATTGGAATTTTTTTTACTATTTTTTATAGTTATAAGTTTTTTTAGTAATTTATTTTTTTTTTTTTAATTTTAATAGAAGATATTATTTTATATTTTTAAGCTAAAATAAACATTTTCAAATACTTTTTTATATTAAAAACCATAAAATAAAGAATTAAAATAATTTACAATTCTATCTACTCATTTTCATTCATAAATTGTTGTATTATTTGGCATTCTTTTTCATTTATAACATAATTACATTTACATAATACAATTCCTACATTTTGATTTTTATTAATTAAATAACTAGTTTTCACTTTTTGATAAGAGCATTTTCCACAAACAATACAACCACAAGGTAATCTTAAAGTTTTTTCTTTATGACAATTTTCACAAATATTTTCACTTTCTGTAAATTTACTTTGTAATAAATGATTTTTTTTTACTTTTTTTTTATTTCTTTCATAATAAACCATATTAGAATGTTCTAATAATTCTGTTTTATATTTATCATATTCTTTTTCATCTTTCATTCCTTCATATAAAATAATATCTTTATTAGAATAATTATCAATTATTAATTTTACAAATTGTTTCGTTGCTAAAGAATCATAATGTGGAGATTTAAATAATATACTTATTGAAGGTTCATTATTTAAAAAAGGTAAAAAATTATCAACTGGAATTATCATTAAATCTTTATGATATATCATTTGTTCTTTTGATATATTTTTTCCATTTAAATAATATATATCTAAATTACATTTTAAAATAAATGGTGTTATATATAATGGATATCCTTCTGCATATTCATTCATTTTCATTAATTTATTATCTATATATTCAAAAACTTTTTTTTTATCATATGTCATATCATCATTTAAATCTAATCCTGGAATACATTGAATTAATTTTATTCCATTTACTTCTAATTCTAAATTTTCTTTTAAAAATAATACTAATTTTATTTTCATCCAAAAAATTAATGTTTTTTCTATACTATCACTTAAATTTATTGTTCTATATAATATATCAAAACATTTCTCACTTCCTTTTTTTACTTCTTCATAAATAAATAATAAAACTGTTATTAATTTATTTTGAAATTTTTCTTTTTGTTGAGGAAATTTAGTAAATAACATTTCTTTAACAAAATTGAAGAAATATTTTGGATTTTTTTCTTTTAAAGATTTACTTAATAAGATTTCTAAATAAGGAATTAATATACTTCTATAAAAACAATTTCCATCTCCTTTAATTCTTCTCCAATAATAAATATTATATTTTTCTTTAAATATTTTTGTTATTTCAGAATATTTTTTATCGCTCATCCAAAAAGAATAATAAGATAAATCTTCAAAAACTCCAATTGAAACAAATTTCATTGAATTAAATATTTCTTCATCATAAAAATAACTGAAAAATTCTTCTTCATCACTTTTTGTTTTATAAGTTTTAATTAAATATTCATAAATATCTTCATCTTTATTATTTTGTTTAAGTTCATCTAATTCACTATAAAAAACACTAAATTCATTATTATCTGATGGTAAAATTGGAAAGAAACTATTATTTGTATCATGGTAAATATTATCGCTAGAATTTACTATCATTTATATAATTTTAAGTTTAATTATTTTTTTAATTTTTTAAAAAATTTTTCAATGATAATAGGAGAATTGTTTAGTATAATTGGATTATTTATATTAAGTTTTTTATATTTATTTGATTATTTTATTCATTTTGATTCTTTAATGATGATTCAATTTCAAACTAGTATATTAGTTTATATAGGAAGTATTAAAAGTTTAAAAAAATTTTTTTATGGAAATAATGATATTATAATAATGAAAAGAAGAGATGCTTTATTATATGCAATTAAAGCAAGTTTAATTTTATTAGGTATTTCAATATCATTAAAATTCTTTAATGCAAATCTCATAAGTATTATTTTTGATTTTTACTTCATTTATTATGATACTTTTTTAATTTCGGATTTTCTCAATGAATTGATTTGTAATATCTCTTATTTTACCAAATATAAGCAAATAAATTTATTTACTTTAGAAAAAATACCTTTAATCAAAAAAACCCCAGTTATTATATCCAAATTAGATATTTTTACATATATTATTGGGATGTTATTTTCCATTATATATTATTTTACTAAAAATTGGAAATTAAATAATTTTATTGGAATAGTATTATCTCTGCATTCAATAGAAAATATGTTTTTAGGAGAATTTAAAATAGGTTTAATATTGCTTTTATCTTTGTTTATATATGATATTTTTTTTGTATATTTCACTAATTTAATGAGTAAAATAATAATAAACTTAGATATTCCAATATTATTAAAGTTTCCTAATAAAATAAATCCAATTTTAAAAAAAGATTTTAGTACTATTGGTTTAGGTGATATAATTATTCCTGGATTTTTTATATCATTAATGTTAAGATTTGATATTATTCAATTATTAAAAAAAAATAAAAAATTTGAAGAATTGAGTTTTTCATTTTTAGATTTTAAATATTTTTTTAATTCTTTAATAGGATATTTTATAGGAATTTTTTTAACAATTTCAATGATGATAATTGCTAAACATGCTCAACCAGCTTTATTATTTATAGTTCCTATATTATTAATAAATATATTTTTTACAACATTAGTTTTTTGTGAATTTACCAATTTATGGAATTTCAATGAATTAACTTTTATAAATAATAAAAAAATTATTTAACCAATTTATTTAAAAATAAAAAATAAAAATGAAAATTAAAAAATAATTAAAAATGACTCATTTTGAAACAAAACAGAATAATAATATTAATTTAATATTTCCAAATAATTCAAATTTTCCAAAATTTAAAGATGATATGATTTTAATGTTAAGTGAAATTGAAGAAAGATTGAAAAATCGATATAATGCATTAGAAAATTTAATAAATTCAAGAATAAGTGCATATGATACAAGATTAATAGGAATAGAAAATAAACTAAATTTACATTCAACAAAAATAACAAAATTAATAATAGAATTAGAAAATTGTTCTGATTTACTTCCAATAGAAAAAAAAAATAGTGAAACATTAATTTCTCATGAAATAAAAATAAATAATTTAAATAAAGAAATTTCTGATGCTTGTTATAAATATGATAAAATTTTTTTAGATAATTTAGTTATTCCAGGTCAAATTGGAGAATATTGTAGATTTAAAAATGCAAAAGAATGTTTTAATTATTTAATAAATCAAACTAATTCTTTAACTGATTATAGAGAAAAAATGATAATTGATTTTAGAACTTTTAAAGAAAAATGTGATGAATATTTTAAAAAAGTTAATAATGATATTGAAACAAATAAAGAAGTTTTTATGAAATTTACTACAGAAAAAAGTGAACTTATTATGGAAAATTGTAATGAAAAAATAAATCAATATTTAAAAAAATTAGAAGAAGCTAAAATTGAGAATTATTCTTATGCTGGAAAATTAAAAGAATCAAGTGATTCTTTAATTAATGAAACTAATAAATTATTTCTTTTAAAAGGAGAAATTTTAAAAAATAATAATGAATTAAAAAGTAAAGTTCAAGAAATGAATAATCAATGCTTAGAAACTGTTTCAAATATAAAAATTGAATTTGAAAAAATTAACAGAAAATTTTCTGATATTAGAGAATTTATAAAAAATGTTAGATTTAAAAAAAATATTAATTCAGAAATTACTAAAAATGATATAAAGAATTTAGAAAATAATTTAGATTCGAAAAATTTTCAAACTCAAAAAGATGATTTATTAAGATTAAATATAGGAAATGAACATAATAAATCAAATAATTCTTTACCAAATATTTCAAATACAATTCCTAATAGTCCTCCTGTAAATTTATTTAATAAAAATAATAATTTATCTGATTTTGGATTAAAAATTTTTAATGATAATAATGATAAACCAGTAAATACAAGGAAAAATTTACCTAAATTTAGAAGTAAAAATTTTTCTTTAATTATAAGAGATAGAAATGATAGTAATAATAAATTAAATGAATTTACAGAAAAAAGAAGTAAAAGTAAAGATTCTTTTAGTAAATTATTACCAATTAAAAAGATAAATAATAATAATAATAATAGTAGTAATAATAATAATAATAATAATAGTAATAATAATAATAATAGTATTAATAATAATAATAATGATAATTCAATGCAAAAGCCTAAATCACCTGATAATCATTTGATATATAAAATGATTAAAAATGAAAAAGGTAGTTTAATGAAAACTTCTTCATCTTCAATTTTTAAACCAAAAAAGGGTATTTAATATTATTTTTCTAATTATTGTATTTATTATTATATCATATTTTTTTCAATTAGATGACAATATAAAGTTATAATAAAATAGAAAATACTTTTAATAGTTAATTCTTAATATTAAAATTATAATGTAATATATAAATTAGTAATGCAAAAACTATAATATTAAATAATATAATAGATTAAATCTTAAAAAATATAAATAAATATAAAAAAAACAATAAAAAAATGAATTGTTTTAAATGATTAAGAGTTCTTTTAATAATATTTTTAACTCAAAGTAAATGAAAATTTTTTTTTAAAAGAAATAAAAAGTAAAATTTAATTGTCTTCAATCATAGCAGTTAAAACATCTTTAATAAGAACTTTAAATTCTTCAAAATCAATTTTTCCAGAATGATCAGTATCTAAATGTTCAAGAACTTCTTTTACGTCTTCTTTTGAAGGTGGTTCAGCTCCCATATCATTTGAAATTTGAGCCATAACTTTTTCTAATTCACTTTCATCAATTTGACCTGATTTATCTGTATCAACACTATCAAATGCTACTTTTGCTACTTCATTTAATTTTTTTTCATTGTTGAGAATATCTTTTATTGTACTTGACATTTTCTTTTTTAAAAATTTATTTTTTATTTCGTATTTATATGATTGTTGGAGATTAATTATTATTTTTTTTTTTTAATTTTATTTTTTTTATTTATTTATTATTTTTTTTATTTTTGTTTATTTTATTTTTAATTGTAATCTTTATAATAATTTGATATGTTTTCTTTCATTCTTTCATATTCTTTATTTCGATTGTTAAAATGATTTAAAGTTTTTTTTGCCATTATCATTGATTGTAATATTCTTTCATTTAATGTTTCATTACTACTTAATTTTAATTTACTATAAGTGTGAAAATCTCTTATTAAAGGTAAATTATTTCTTCCTTTATTTATATTAATTTTTACATTATTAAAAGAATCTTCTTCCATATCTAAAATTAATTGTTTAATTTCTTTATTTAAATTTATTTTTTCTTCTGATTTATTTTTATTATAACCTGTAGGTCCTTTTAAAGTAGAATATTTTTGAGATTTTAATTCAAAATCATTTATTCCTTTAAATAAAGCATTTCTATATTTTTCATTTCCTAAAGCTTCTACTTGTTTTTTATATGATTTAAATAAATTTATATTATTTGGTTCTTTTCTAAAATTTGATTTTATATAAGATTTTGGGTCTATTATCTTAAATCTCTTTTCATTATTAAGTACAAATTTTAAATCATTGTTATCTTTTAAAAATTTCTTTTTATCAAATTGTTTTGATGTTATCATATTTACTATTTTGTCTATATTTGAATTCATTTTATTTATTATTACTTTATTATCATTAGAATCATTATAGATTTTATGAAAATTTTTAATATAAATTGAAGGTGTTGAATTTGAACTTGTTTCTATGTTTTGAGTTAATACTTTATCTGAATTTATAGTTATATTATTTTTTTTAAAGTATTTTTTTTTTAATTTTAACATTGTATTATTATATGTTATATCTGGATTATTTAATTTTTTTAAAAAAGCATTTGGTTTTTTTTTATTGCTTCTTGAGTATTTTGTAATATATTGTTCTTTATAAAAAGTAGAAAGTATATCACTTTTTCCTTTTTTCATCAACATTATTAAATTAATTAAATTATTAAATATATAAATATAAAAATTATTAAAAATGACTGATAAAATTAATGAAATTAATGAATTTAAAAAAGAAATTATAAATAATTTAAAAGAATTTGATGCTATTATTGATACTAATCAATTAATAACTAAATTAAATAATATTGTTGAATCAATTAAATTTAATGAAATTTCAAAAAATAAATTGATTTTATTTTCATATAAAGGATATAATATTTATAAATTATTTTACAAATATCAAGAGTTAAGTAAAATTAAAGAAAATTTAAAAAATAAATCAGATGAAAAAAGCAGAGAAAAATATGAAAAATTAAAAAAATTGTTTCGAATAATTAAATCAGAAAGAAATGGAAATTTTATAAAAAAAAAAATATTTTTTGAGAAATCATTTAATGTATTTGATAGATTTTTAATTTTTCAATATCAAATATATCCTAAAATAGAAAAAAAAACAACATTAAGAGAATATATGGTCAAAAATTGGAATATAATAAATGAATCATTTGTTATTTTAATTTGTAGAGAAATAATTGAATTACTTCAAGAATGTTATTCTAAAGAGATTGTATTATTAAATTTATCAGTTGATACTGTATTTTTTGTAAATGATGATTATTCTAGTATTTATTTTGATGATTTTTCCCAAAGTAAATATTTAAATAAAAAAGCTTATGAATATAAAAATAGTTATTATTTAAAAAGAGAATTTTATAAAATTGATATATTTGATTTAGGAAAAATTATGTTTATTCTATTATTAAAAAAAGAAATATTAGATGAAAATAATTTAATAGATAAAATATCTCAAATTAAAAATATAAGTCAAAAAATGGAAACTTTATTAGAAAAAATGTTAGAACCAGAAGTAATTTTTAGATATGATATTTATCAAACAATTGATTATTTAAATACTTATTTTATATTAATTGAAAATGAAAATAAAAAAATTATAAACATTAATCCTTTTAAAAAAGAAATAATATTAAATAATTTTACAAATAAAAAAAGAAAAAGAGTAAAATATAATATTAAAGTATAAAATTATGATTAATAAATATTATTTAATTAATTTTATAAATCCATTAAATTAGTTGAGGCGTCGGCTTCTAATGAACTATAAGATTTATTTTTTATAAAAAAAGCAATATATAAAATTAAAGTAATTGGAATAACAACATTAACAATTTGATGAAATAATATAGTTTTAAATAAATCTTTTCCATCAAACATTCCATTTGTTAATTGATAAACACAATATACAATTGAAATAAATGAATAACAGCCAATAAAATAAAAAACTAATTGTTTATTTAATTTTATTTTTGATTTACGAAATGTTATCCATAAATAAAGAGTTGCTATTTCCCCTATCACCAATTGAAAATAATAAAAAATAAATTTAATTTCTGAAAAATGTAAAGATATATCATCAATTAAAATTAATATATTAAACAATGATAAATATAATTTAAATTTTTCAACGTTATTATCTGAGTTTTTGACATTTTGGTTTTCATTTTGGTTTTCCATTATTTTCATAAATAATAATAAAAATTTTAAATTAAACAATTATTAAATAAATATTATTTATTTTCTTTAATTCTATAATTGAATATCTTAGAATTTATTCTATTGAAATATAATTTGGAAAATAATATAAAGAATGTAATTTATCAGTTTGTCTATTTAAAGGAAATTCTGTTACTTTAAAAGCAGGTAATTTTATATTTCCAACTTCAGTTGGAATTAATTTGAATTCTAAAATCATTTTTTCATTTCCTTCTATTAAATAATATTGTTTATTAACTCCACTAATATAAAAATAATCAGATTTATCAATGATGAACATTATTTTTTTAGGTAAATTATTTTTATTATTAATATTTATTTTTAATAGAATCATTCCATTATCAAAAATATAATTATAATTTAAATCTAAGTCAAAGTTTTTAATTGAAATGTCATCTGGAAAAGGAAAATTAAATTGATTATAAATATTATAATTATATTGTCTAGAAAAATTTTGTAAATTATCACTTGAATATATTAATTTTAAATTACCAATAGATTCTTCACATTCACCAGAAAAAATACAATCAATAGGAATTGTATGTTCACTTTTTTTTAATATAGTAAAAAGAGATTCTTTTATATCATTATCTAAATCTTTTAATTTTATTAAATTTAATAATGATGATTGTGTATTTACTATATTTTTATATTTATCTAAAAATTCTTCTTGAATATCTTCTATTATTCTTTTTGATTCTAATTGATTTATTATTATTAAATCAACTTTTATATTTTTTCCAATTGGAAATTCTTTTTTTCCTAACTTTGAAAGATAATTATTACAAGAAATCTCATATTTGAAATTAAAAGGTTGAATTATTTGAAAATCAATAATTTTTGTTTCAAAATAATTTAAAGAATCATTAGTTAATTCTTTTTTCATAATTACATATGTTGTTTTTAAAGAAATTTTATAATTTCCTTCTTCTTTAAATCTCATTATAATTGGACTTGTTTTTCCTTCTTTAATAATTGTTTCTAAATTAGGAATTTGAATTATATTTCCTTTTTTAATTTGAGTTAAACTTTTAATATTTTCATCATATAAAAAAATTTCAGGTTCTTGAAGAGGAATATCTTCATTTTTATTAAAAACTTGACTTTGAATAGGAATAGTTCCAAAAAAATGTAAATAAGAATCATATTGATTGTTTGATAATGTAAAAGATTTTCCTACTTTATATAAATTATTTATATTATTATTTTCATTCTTAGCCTTTTTTAAATGTGTAAATTCAAAAGATAAATTTGTAATTTCTATATTAAATGTTGGATCTATTTTTAATGAAAAATCAAAATTATAATATTCATTCAATCCTAATGTTACTGAAGAAGGATAAATAAATTCTAAAATATTTTTTGAAAATTTTTGAAGGAATATTATATTATCATTTGAATGAGATAAATAGTTTTCATATAAATAAAAAGGAGTTTTTTCTAATGTAAAAGTTATTTTTTTTAAAAATAATTTTGTATCAAATAATTTTACTAAAAATTTATATTGAAATGTTAATGGATTTTGTTCTGAAAGTTCTCCATTTAATCTTTCTAATGGAACATTTCTAATATCAAATATATTTTTTTCTTTTTTTGTTTCTATTTCAAAAACTAAATTTAAAGAAGTAAATCTTATTTTTTCATTTTTTAAAGAAGTTGAAATTTTAAAATTAAATTCTATTAAATCTAAAATTTCTTTTGATTGTACTTTATTTAAATCTTTAATTGTATATTCAAAATCTAAAAGATGATTATGAATATTTTTTCTAGAATTAATATATAAAATATGTTTTTCATTATCTGGATTATTATTATTATTATCCTCATCTGAATTTTTGAAATTTGTAAAATCTGAATCATTAAATAATTGGGATAAAATATCTTCTTCTTCTTCAGTTAAATTCCTAAAATTTCCTAATTTAATTAAAATTTCAAATAAATATTTTTTTTCAATAGTTGTTAAAGAAGATGATAATTTTTTCTTTATTAAAAAGTCAGAAAATTTTGATAAAAAAAATAAAATTATTTTAGGGAATTTATTTATACTTCTTGTTTTCTTTATCATATTATAAATATTTTGTAATTGAATATAAACATTCTGATCATCTAAATATTTTAAAGCATTAGAATAATTTAAAATTAAAAGATATATATTAATGTTTGATATATCAAACCCTTTTAATTCATTAAAATATTTAATTGTTTGATTTGAAATATTTTGATATTCTTCTTTAACTAATTTATTTAAAGTAATATTCTTTTCTACAAGATATTTTTTTATATAACATAATTCATTAAAACCTATTTTTTTCAAAGTTAAAGGGTCAAATTGATATTTAAATAAAGGAACTTTTCCATAATATTTTGATTTTTCTTTCTTAATTTTATCGAATGAAATTTCTTTATTTCCAATATTTATTTTTCCTAAATTTAAATTTTCAAAATGAGTTTTAAAAAATTCAATTGTTTTTTTTAAATAATAATTTGCTTTCAAACTCAAATTTCCAATAAAAGTTTCATCTAAAACTTTATAACAATAATTTTTAGAAATATAATTAATAAAATCTTTAGTTCTTTTATAAAGCCAATAATATTCAAAAAATATGAACATTTCATTTTTTTCATAATAATTAAAATTCGAAAAAGTTTGAATATGACAATTATAAAATTCAATTTGATCTTTTTCACTTAATGTATCAGGAGTTAATTTTAAAATTTTATAAAAAATCCAATCAGCTGTTGATTTAATTTCTAAATAATTTAATTTTATTGTTTCTGGTTTTCCATAATGATAATTTTGAACTTTTTCTAATAATATTTTTTTTATATAATCATAAGCTATTCTAAAATATTTTGAATTTAAATTTACATTTTTTTTACTTTTTATTAAAGAAACTATTCCAATTTTTATATTATATTTTGTTTTTTCTTCATCACTTATAAGAACACTTTCTATTCTATTAATATATTTTATTTTTAATTTTTTGTAATAATCTCTTGAAAATTTTAAAATTTCTGATGCAAATTTTTTACTATTATATTGACTAATTTCATTAATTGAATTTAATTTATAAAAATTTTCAATTCTTAAATTATATTTTCTACACCTCTCAATATCAAATTGATAATTTGAATTATTAAATACAATAAAAACTAAAATATTAGAAAATTCATCTACTTTTTTTAATTTTTCAATATGAGAAATAATTTTATCTTCTTCACTTTTAATATCTGTTGTGAAAGTAAAATAATAATATAATAAATAAACACTTATTTTTGTATTTGAAATATTATTTAACCATTGAATATTAATAATTCCTTTTTCATTATTATTATCTTTATCTTCTATTTTTTTTGTTGGAAGGTTATTTATTGATTTATATGTTATAAATTTTAATCTTTGACTATATGTTGCTTCTACTTTTTCTGTTATCCTTTGAATTACTGGATTTTTTTCTATTTCTGGATCAATAATCCCAATTAATAATGAATTTGGTATTGATTTTATATTTTCATCTTCTTCACCAAACATAAAACAATTAAATAAATTGTTTAATTTTAAAATAATTAATTATTTTAATAAGAAATTATTTAGTTTTTATTTTTTTGATTTTTTAATTAGTTTTTTAAAAACATTATTTTATATTGTCAAAGAAACATTAAAATTAACAATATTTTTTTATTTTATAAGATTTCAAATTAGGCTGTTTTTATATTTATATGGTAAATATATCAAAAAATTAAAAGAAAATAATTTAAAAAAAAATAAAAAATTATTTAAATATTTTTTAGTTATTTGTATTTAAAGAAAATCCTCCTTTTGTATTAATAATATTTGAAGAAATATTATTTCCGATTTTATTATTTGAAGTTTCAGAATAATAATAATTTGTCCTAGGTAAAGACCTATTAAAATTAGTTTTGGAATCCATTTGATTTGATGAAAAAGTATTATTATCAATTTTTGATAAAGGATTTGGTTTTGGAATATTATTTAATCCTTCTTTTTGATATAAATTATTATTATTCGCTTCCTGAAGACGATTATACATTTCACTCATAATTTTACTATCATTACTTCTAAAATTCCTTTTTTCTGAAGAATATCTTTTATTATCTCTTAAATTATAATCTTCTTTTTGTTCATTAAAATTATTCTGTCTTTGAAGATTCAAATTATCTGATTCTATATTATTTTTTTTATTCATCTCATAATTTGGAATATTATTATTATTAAAAGTTTGATTTTTCTTTAATGAAACTACATTTGCTGTTGGATTATTATAATATATTTTATTATCAATTGATGAATATGGTCTTTGACTATAAATTTGTTGTTGAATATTATCATTATTCATATTGTTTGTGGATTTATAATCATTTACTTCAATTTTCATTGGTTGTTTATAATCTTTATATAATCCATAAATATCGTTTTCTTGATTATTATTTTTATTTTGTAACATAAAATCTGGTTGATAATTTTGATTATTTTCTCTATTATACATTTTTTCTAATGGATTTGTTTGATAATCAGTTTTCATATCTTTATTATCATTAATTTGATAATTCATATTATATTTTTTTGGATCATATACATTTGAATATTTATCATTTATATTTTTATCAAAAGATTTATTTATTGGTGTATAATTTACACTATTACTTATTGGATTTGTATTTTGATTCATATTTGAAGATAAATATGAAGATGTGTTATATTTTAAATTACTATTTGTAATTATTTTCAAGTTTTTATATTTATCAGGATTTAATAAAATTAAATCTACTATTTTTAAATTAGGCATTAATATTTCATTATCATTAACACAACTTAAATGAATATTTTCATTAATCTTAAATAAATCTTTTAATTCATTACTAAAAATTAATACAGTAAATGAAGGATCAAAATCTAATTGAACTGATAATACTTTTTGTTCATATGATATATTTAATTTTAATTGTTCTAAAATAAGAAATTTAATTGATTTAAGAAGACTATTTTTATCATGAAAATTAGTAATTCTTAAATCTTTAAAATCATCATTTGATAAATAACAAAGATCATATCCATTAACTTGATTATTTTGAAAGTTTGAATTATATTTATCCATTTTAATTTTTTTTAACCATTGTTGAACTTCATTTTGTGTCCAAGTTGATAAATTTGAATTCATATTTAAATAATTTAATATTAATTTAATATTTTTGAATAAGTATATACAATCTAATATTAAAATTAAATATATAGAAATATACTAATAAAGACAAATTATTTATACACTAAAACTTTGAACAGCCTTTTGATTTAAAATTAATTCTTTTTTATCTGGTTGCATGTAAGGTAACATTTTATTAAATAGATTATTATTGTAATTAATATGTTTCTCATTTTTCTTAATAATTACTCTTTTTAAATTTTCAAATTTTATTTCTTTGTTCGATTTTTCTATATCTTTTTTTAAAATTTTAGAAATTTTTATTCCTCTTTCATTTTCATAATATTTTGGAATTATTTTTCTTTTTCTTAAATTTTGATTAATTCTTCCATAAACTTCATCTTTATATTCTTTCTTTAAAGTTTCATTCAGATTTTCAGCATTAATACAATATTTTGCATATAAATAATTTTCATATTGAGTTTCATAAATTATTTTTTCTGCTCTAAATATTATTTCACTAACACCATATCTTGCTCTAAATAAAAATTGTTTTAATATTTTCATTTTATTAAAAGTTAATTTAAAATCTTCAATTTCAGAAAATAAAATATTAAAATGTTCTTTACAAAAAACTAAAAAGTTATAACTTTTTTTTAATAAATTAATATTTAAATCAAACTGTTTAATTTCATCATATATACAATCTTTATTTAGAAATTCATTTTGAATATTTTTACATTCATTCTCTTTTATTTTACTAATATATTTATTAAAATCTTGTAGAATTAAAAAACTTATTTTGAAAAATAAAGAAGAAGTATTTTCAATAACCATATTTAATTTTTTAATATAATGAATATTGACATTACCAATATTTATTTCTTCTCTTAATTTAAAGAGAATATTATTCATAAATCTTTCCATATTTTCAATTATAATTTCTATTTCATTTATTATTGTATATTTTTGATAGATTCTATCATTTAAATTTAAAGAAGAATTGTTAGGAGGAAGAAATCCATGTTTAAATTCCCAATTTTTAATATAGGTTACTTTAACATTTTTTATTCGATAATTATTATTCATATTGTTTTCATTTATTATTGGAAAAAAATCAGATTTATGTAATAATAATTTATCATCGTTTTCTGATAATTCTTTTTTTATTGATTCAGATATATTTTGATTATTTTCTTTTTTGTTTATTTTGATTCTTGGAGTTATTATTACTGAATTGGAAAAATAGGAATTATCTTTTGTAGAAATATAATTTGAAATATTTGAATTAATATTTGAAACATTCCTATTTGAATTTTTAGTTAATTTAAAAAATTCACTTGAATAATTCCTATTTAGGCTTATTGAATTATTGTTCTGATTTTGTAATTTATAAAATTTAACTAATTTATGCATTCTTTTTATTTCATTTTCACAATCTTTTTTTTTCTCTTTTATTTTATCAATTAATTGAGAAAATTTATTATTATAACAAAAAGAAGATGATTGATTTATTTTTTTAATTTTGATTTTGGTTTTTTCATTATAATCATTTATTATATTTTTTTTTTCTTCATTTTCATTTATATTTGTTTCTAATTTAAAGTTATTTATATCATTCATTTTTATAATAGTGGAAAAATAATAAAAATTTTCAAAGTATTTAATAATCATTATTAACATAATTGATAATTGAAAAAATCATTTTTAATAATATATAATAATATAATATAAACGATAATAAACGTAATGAATGGCGGAGTATTTAATATTTTCAATCCAGATCAAAATACTTCTTTATCAAAAATGAATAATAATTCAGATCCAAATATAAATTCAAATTTAAATAAACAAATTTCATTGTCAAATGAAGTAAATAATAATGAAGGAATAAATAAATTTCCAATATTTAATTATTACGATATAAATTATTTTAACTTTCTATTTCAAAATTATAAAAATTTTCTTTTAAATAATCAAAATTTCCAGAATGTAATAAAAGAAAATAAAGTAAATGAAGGTAGGAAAAATAACTACTTTCTTATAGGAAAAAAGAAAAAAAAAAGAAGTACAAAATTATGTACAGAATGTCCTCATACTTATTCTCCTCACTATGCAAAAGGAATGTGTTCAAATTGTTATCATTCAAAAGGAAGAAGTAAAAAACCTTGGAATTGTATTCATGTAAATAAAGCACATTATGCTTTAGGTTTATGCCAAAATTGTTATCAAATTTCTTATATTAAAAAACAAAATATCCAAAATAAAAAATTTAAAGATGATACTATTATTAATATTAATGATCTTTGTAATAATAGTTTAAAAGATGATAGAATAATTTCTAAAGAAATAAATCTTAATATTGAAAAATGTGATGATAATAATAATTGAAATTTTAAGGTAATTTTAAATTGTTTATTTGTAAATAAATTTACAAAATTGAAAAAATAAATAGAACATTTAGATAATAAATCTTTTCTTTGAAAATATCTAACTTTATTTATATAATTTTTCTGTTATTTATAAATAATAACTTATTTTCTAAGTAAATTTGTAAAACTATTTCTCTAAAATATATAATTAGTTTAAATTTAAATATTTAATATAATAATACATCACTCAAGGTAATTCATAATATTTTATTAAAAATTAATTATTGACTTTTTGACATTTAATTAAATGTATAATATTAGATTTAAAGATATCATCATTTGAACTTGATTTTTTAATTTCTTTTATATCTTTTTTATAATTGAATATTTTTCTTTTAATTTGAATTAAATTAAGGGAAGAATTTCTCTTTGTTTTTTTTTGTTGAATAATTTTTTTGGATATATTTTTTAAATTAGAGCTTTCAAATTTAGAAGGAATTGATTTTTCTTTTAATCTATTTTTATGAAGAGAAAAAAACAAAGAATGTAAATAATTAAAATATGTTTTTTTTCTTAATTTTTTAGTTAATTCATATAAATGTTTTTCTCTATTTGGTGATAGATAATATTCAATTGAATTTGGTGATAATAAACAAGTATTTTTATCTATTTTAGCATTATTTGAAGCATTTTTTGCTAGAATTAATTTCTTTTTAGTTTTAAATGTTTTATATTGATAATAATATTTAAATAAATCTGGATGTACCTTTATATTGGAAATTCCATTTCCTTTTGATTTAGATTTTGGAAAATTAATAAAAGATACTTCATTATCATTTGTTGATACAATATGCTGAACTTTTAAATTTATTGTTATATTTGGAAATATATTTTTTAAATAATTTAATGTTGTCTTTGAATTTATCATTGTTTTATTTTTAATATAATTAGATACTTCGTTATCAATTTTTTTTAAAAGTTTACTCCTAATATTATTTATTTTTATATATTCTCGAGAATTATTTCCTTGTTGAAAAGAATTAATATTTTGTTTAGATTTAATTAATTTGTCCTTCTTCTTTTTATTTTCCATTATTTAAAAAAGTAATATTAATCACAGAATTTAAAAAAAAATATAAAAGTGTTAATTTATCTTGATAATATATATAATAAAAACAAAATATTTAAAAAATTCATAGGAAATCATAGAATAATTATAAATTTTTAATTAAAATATTTTTTGAATTTAACTTCAAAATATTTAATTTTTTTATTTTTCAATAAAACAGAATTTACAACATTTAATTAAATATTAAATTAAATTTATAAAAATATAAAATTAAAAATATAAAAACATTTATAAGTCAATTCTTTAATATATCTTTAATAAAAAATCTTCATATTTAAAATAATAAAAGTAATTTTAACTTATAAAAAATAATTAATAAATTTTTCTCTATTATTTTTTAAATAAAAAAATGAATTTTAATCAAAACGAAGATGAGTATTATTCATCTCTATTACTTAAATCAACAATAGATGATTTAAATGATGAAATTTTAAATAAATCTATTTCTTTAGATTCTAATTATTCATCTTCGAAAAATCAATCTAATCAAAGTCAAGAAAAAAATTCTTTAAAAAATAGGAATAATTCTCAAAAAAACTTAAATATAAGATTAAATAACATATCTCTACTTTCAAAAATTGATATTAAATCTCTTTCTCCTCCAAATCAATTAACATTGAACGAAATTGATTTAATAATACAAAAATTAAAAGGACATTTCTTTCAATTAATGATAGGAAAAAATTCAAATTATTTAATAAGTAATATAATAATTAATGCAACTAAAAAACAAAAATTATTTATATTATCTGAAATTTATCCTCAAATTGATACTTTAGCTATAAGTGAATATGGTTCTCATCCTCTTCAAAATTTAATTGAAAAAGCTTCTTCAAAAGATGAAATAATTATGATAATAAATGCTATAACTGCAAAAAATAAATTTATAGAAATTGCAAAGGATGTTAATGGAACATATGTCATTCAAAAAATTATAAGTTATTTTAACGAAAATTTTAGGACAAAAGTTAATCAAATTATTTTAAGTAATATAGTCGAATTATGTAATGATATGTTTGGTGTTTGTGTCATTAAAAAATTTATAAATAATTGCCAAAATCAGGAATGTATATATATTTTATTAGTAACTTTTATTAATAATTTTGTAAATATTTCCGAAAATCAATTTGGAAATTATGCTATACAAATATTTATTGATAAAATAGCAGTAAATGAAAAAATGTTATTTGTACTAGAACAACATATTTTTTTAAATTTTTTAAGATTGAGTGTTCATAGATTTGGAAGTAGGGTTATAGAGAATTATATTGAAAAATTAAAAAAAAAAGAAAAAAGAAAGATTTTAAGTATTTTATGGGATAAAGGATATATTTTTCAACTTATAATTAATAAATATGGAAAATATGTCGTTTCAAAATTGTTAAATGGTTTTAATAGTGAAAATAGGAAAAACCTATTAAATGCTTTTTCCTCTATAAAAAATCATAATGATATTAACCTTAATGAACATTCTTCTATTAATTTTGATTTGTAAAATTAATTATTTTCAATTTCTTTGTATAAATTTTTAACAGTAATATTAGTTTAAATATTATATTTAGATTATTAATGAAATATAATTATATTCCATTAGAATAAAGAAATGTTTAATTTTATTTGTAAAATAAGATTAGGTGAAGGATGAAATATATTAAATAATTTATTAATTTGATTTTAAATTTAAAAATCTAATATAATATAAACTAAAAATATAAACCTTATAAAAGATTAAATTATAAATTATAAATTATTTTATAGTCTTCTAAATCAAGAGAAATTAAAAAAAGCTCATTAAATAATTCATTATTACTTTTGAAAGAAAAATAAAAAAATTAAATAATTAAAAGAAAAATAAAATAATAAGAGAATATTAGAATAGTTAAATTATTCAAATATTGCAGTAATAATTAAAATAAATCATTAACTTTAAAATATGAAGAAAGATTATAAAAATTAGAACGTTAAAATAATTATTCAATTATATAAAAATAAATTTATCTATTCTATATAATAAAATATTTCAATTGATGAACATTTTAATATAATTCAATGATAAAAGAAAAGAGAAAATTATAAAAAATAATACTAATATTTATAATAGAAAATAATTTTTCTCTTTTCAAATAAAAATTAATTAATTATTTTCTTATATTTTTTAAACATAAAAAAAATAATTTTTAATATATTTATTTTACATAATAATGCCATCTTTTAAACTAAAATTCAAGATTGAACTTTTAGAAAAAATTCAAAAAAATACAAATAATATATCATATAATAATCACAAATCATATTTTGAAGAATTTCAAATGATAAAAATTTCAGAACATTCAGTTTCAAATAAGCATAATAATAATAATAATAATACCTTTTCTTTATCAAGTAATAACAATCATATTTTAGGTAGTAATTCAACTAAAAGTAAAGGTCCTCCACATTCAAAATATTCAATGAGAAATTCTAAAATTTATACTGGAGATATTGAAACATTACCAGGATATGAAAATTTAATAAATGCACTTTCAATTGAAGATAAAGAAAATTTAATTAATTATTTAAAGACAATTGAAACAACTTCATTATTTCAAACTTTTAATCTAATTAATTCAAAAAAATATTATCCTAAATTAAAATGTAAAAATGCTTTAGAAATTATTCGTTCAATTTATAATAAATTAATAGGGAAATATAAAGATGAAAAAGATAATAATTATGAAATTAATGATGGAGATGAATTATATATTTGTTTTAAAGATATAATGAATATAAATGATATTGATACCAGTGATATATTTTCTTTATTTAAATATAATGATTATTATACATTTAATATAACACATTTTATTCTATTAGTTTATTTATTTGCTGCATATGAATGTGATTCAATGCAAGATTTTTTAATAAATTTTGGAGATGATTTATATAAAGAAATTTCAGGAAATGAAACTTACATTACAGTTAGTAGATTAAAAAAAATTGGAGTTTTATTAGGAATTAAAGAAAAAAAAATGAATTTATGTCTTGATAGTTGTAATTTTGGAATGTATACTAAAATTGATTTTGCTAAATTTAAAGAGTTTTATATTAAGGTTACTAAAAAAGATAATATTAAAAATAATAATTTTGAAAATAATAATATTTCTATTATAAGTAATATAAATCAAAAAAAATCTTCTATTTATGGAAGTGGAAATAAGGAAAGAGATAAAAGTAGTTCAAATAATTATGGATATAACAAAGTTTATTTTAAAAAAAAATAAAAATTTTTTTTGTTATATTATAAATAAATTTATAAATTTAAAAAAAAATTTTTTAAATGTAAATTTTAAATTTTTAAAATAATTATAATTTAAATAATATTTAAATAATTTTCCAATTTTAAATAAAAAATGAAAAATAATTTTCCTTCAGAAACAAATTTTGAAAATTTTCAACATTTTTTAAATAGAAAAAAATGGAGAACATTATCTTTAAAAAAAAATAAAATGCCTAAACTTTCAAAAGAAACTCTTAAATTAATAAAATCAATTTCAAATAAACAAATAAAAGTAAATTCAAAAATAGAAAATATTTCTTTAAAAAATTTTTTATCTTCACTTTCAATGAAAGAAAAATATGAAGATTTATTAACTAGAAATGGAATAATTTTACCGCCAAAATATAAATTATTATTAAAAAAACAGAGTTATCTTGATTTAATTTTATCAACTAAAGTAGATAAAGATAATTATCATTCATATGATTTAATAAAAAATTACTTTAAGAATTCAACAAATTTAAATTTTGAAAAAGAAGATTTTCAAAAAATTTTATTTATTACCCCTTTTTATTATATTTATCAATCAAGAGAAAAATTAGATAGAACAATTGAATTATTATTTATTGATATTCCTAAAGATTATGAAAAAAGAATGAGAATAAAATATGGAATTAAAACTAATTTTGTTTTATTACAAACTCCAAGAATATATGAAATATTTAAAGGTAATTTTAATAAAAATATATTAGATAACAGAAATAATTTATTTAAAAAAATATTAGAAAATATAACATTAGAACAACATGATGAATTTTTAAAAGAAAATAATTTAAAATATTTTGATCCTATTAAATGTAAAACTTGGCATCATTTATTTGATTTAGATAATGTAAAAGATATTGGAAAATTTAATTTAGTTGAAAATAATATTAAACTAATGAAAAAATTAGATATAAGATAATAGTTTAAGTACTTTTTTTATTTTTAATCATTTATCTATCAATTTATTTAAATAATTATTAACTTTTATAATAAATAATTATGGAAAAAATAAATATTTTAATCAAAATATAATTAAAATGAAAAATACACCTTCTAGTTATTTAATTGGAAAAGTTAAAAAAATAGATACAAATAATCTTCTTAAATCACCAATTAAAAGAAAAAATTACTCAAAATCTCCTATTGGAATTCAAAGACCAATAATTTTTAATCAAAGAAAAATTGATAGAAATTATTTTAAAGGAAATACTTTATTTCTCAATTCAAACACATTTAATCATAATGAAAAAAATTCAATTTTTAATCATTCTCAAAATAATAATAATAATGAAGTTATTAAAGATAATATTGTTAATCATAAATTTCTTATAAAAAATCCTTCTGAAATGAAATTCAAAAAAAAAACTATTTCAGAAATATTATTTGATAAAAAACCAAATATTTTAATTCAAAAATTGAGTTTATCAAATTTAAAAACTAAAAATGAAAAAAAAAAAAAAAATGAAAATTCTCTCAGTCATAATACAACTTTTGTTGCAAATTTATATAAACAAGATGCTATAAAAAAAAAGCAAAAAAAAGATAATGAATTAACAATGCAACAAAAAAAATTTAAAAATTCATTTAATAAAAATGATTTTAATTTGAAATTTAATTTAGGTGAAGATATTGAAAAAAATAATTTTAGAACTTCTCCAAATAAAATTAATTTAATAAAAAGAGAAAAATCTTCAAATAATATTTTCCCAAAAATAAAGTTAAAACCTTTGGTTTTTAATACAAAAAATTATTTACCAACTGAATATTTAAGTGAAATAACTAAACCAATAAAAGTTAATCTAAAAAAGAATATAAAATTAAAAAAAAATCAAAGAGAAAATATTAATGATTTAGATAATTCAAGTTTTAATTTATCAATATCTAATATGAATAATAGTGTGAATAATAATTTTATGAATGAATTATTGAATCAAAAACATCAAAGTAATAAAAACTTTCCAAAAATTCAATCTGATGTTCTTATTGATACTAATTTTCAGAAGAAATATACCTATGATGGAAATAATTATAAACATAATAAAATAAATAATAAAGAAAATAATAGTGTAAAAAATCAAAATAAGGATAATAGAATTATAAATGATATTATTGGTAATAATAGTATAAATTCTAAAACAGAAGAAAAACTTATTGAAAATAATTCTAAAAAGAATAATAACAATTTAAAAATGAATGATAAAAATCAAATAGATAATAAAAACAAGAAAGAAAATCAATCAGAAAAAAATCCAAAAAATAATCCAAAAATCAATAATTTTAATGATATTGATAATAATAATAAAGAAAATGATTCTGAAAATCTTCGAAACAATAATAATATTAAAGAAGATAATATAAAAGAAAATAATAATAATTTAAATGAAACATTTGCTGGAGATAATGAAAATGTTTCCTTTATAAAAAAAGAAGAAAAAGAAAATTCAAACTATAAAATTAATCAAGATGAAAATGACACACAAAAAATATCAAAAATCTTTTCTTTAAAATCTCCAAAATTGAAATCAATAAGACATAATTCTCCAAAAATTAAATCAAAAAATCAAAATGAAATAATAGAAGAACCTCTAAATAAAACAGATAAGGAAATAAATAAAAAAATAGAAAATAGTAGTAATTCATTAATATCATTATCAAATAAATTAAAAAATAAAAAATATATAAAATCACATACAGCATTATCTCAAGCAGGAAAAGAAGAAGAGGGAAATACAAAAATAAATCAAGATTCTTATCTTGAATTAACAAATATAAATAATAATATAAATTTCAATATATTTGGAATATTTGATGGTCATGGAACAAAAGGTCATTTAATAAGTCAATTTATATCAAATTATTTCAGAAATTATTTTACTTCAGAAAAATCTCCTTTTATAAATTTATCACCTAAAGAAATATATGAATATATAAAAAAAGACAATTATTCTTTTATAATAAATTTAATAAAAGAATCTGAAGATAAATTATATGAACAAGAAGAAATAGATTCAAATTTTAGTGGAACAACATGTAATTTAATAATTCATATAAATAATAAAATAATATGTTCAAATATAGGAGATTCAAGATCAATAATGGTAAAAGATCATAAAACAATAATTCAATTATCATATGATCAAAAGCCAGAAAATGAAGAAGAAAAAAAGAGAATAGAAGAAAATAATGGTGAAGTTCATAAATTAATTGATGAAGAAGAAGGAGAAATAGGTCCAATGAGAGTATTTATGAAAGGAGAAAATTTTCCTGGTATTGCAATGAGTAGATCAATTGGAGATAAAATTGCAAGTAAATTAGGAGTTTTTAGTATTCCTGATATAAGAGAATTTGAAATTGAAGAAACTAGTAAATTTATTGTTATTGGAAGTGATGGAATTTGGGAATTTTTATCTATGGAAAAAGTTACTCATTATGTTAATAAATTTTATAGAAAAAATAATATTGAAGATGCTGCCAAAAAACTTATTAAAAAAAGTAGAGAATGGTGGGAAAAAGAAGATACTGTTATTGATGATATTACTGTTATTATTGTTTTCTTTGATGATGATTATGATGATGATGATTAATTCTTTCTTTTATATTTTTTTTTTTTATTTTTTTTTCTTATTTTTATCTTTATTTTATTTTTTTATTTAGAGGTTTAATTTTGAGTCCTTGATACTTTTTCTGTTTTTTGTTTATAGTTTTTTTGGATTTTATGTTTTTTTGAATTTTAAGTTGTTTTTAAAGTGTATGATAGAAGTATTTATTATTTAAACTTTAATATAGATTGATTCAGTTTATTTGTTTTAGAAAAAAAGTATTGTTATATTATTATTAAATTAATTAAAAATATATATAGACTAAAAATCAACTTGTTTAAAATAATTACATTTTACACATTAATTTTATTAATACACTTAAAACTAAATTTCCAAAAATCAAATGATATTATGTTAGAATTAATTTTCCAATATTTTCACTGAAATAGTAATTTTAATAATAAATATTCATATATATTATTTTTCAATTCATTTTGAATTTTTTTCTCCTCTTTTAATATTCCTTTCAGATTTTTAAGAATCTTAGAGTATATATTATTTCTATAAATATTATATAAAAAAAGCCAAAAAAAAATTAGTTAATTTTTCAATAAAATATTAATGAATTTTCTATTATTTTAATTTTTTTTATTCAATATCAAAAAATAAAAAACAAATAAAAGAAAATTATAAATTTTAATCTTTTTATACTATAATTCAATAAATTATTATCTTTAAATAACAAGATTAACAATATTAATGATATATTCAACAAATTCCATATATATCAAAAAAATAATAAAAAATAAAAAAAAATATAAAAAAATAACACCCTAAAACCTTAAATTAATTTTTTAAATGTTATTGAATCCATTTACAAATTCTTCAAAATCAATTTCCCCATCTCCATTATCATCGAATTTTTTATATAATTCAAACAATTCTTTTTTTTCTTCTTCATTTTGAGGTTTAATCATATCACAAAATTCATCAAA